>JAPYYS010000027.1:0-232935 GCA_030522525.1 Campopleginae sp. 14b
ACTATAAGGAAAATTATGCTACGGGTGCTTAAGGCTTTGCTGTTGTAACTAAAAGACGATTAGCAAAGCATCTTTTGCTGTTACAACATTCCCATTTCTGTCCGTGCGACATTTGGAGTAACTAGCTTTCCAGGATGGATCCAGAACGCGAGAGAGTTGCTGCTTCGGTATTTATTTTATTTGGCTTATATTTGTTTCCGCGGGTTGAATTCATTCTCCACGTTGAAGGAATTCAATCTTGGCGTGTATATCATACTCGTAGGTAGTGTGCCCTATAGGCTTTATATATAACTCCATTCCAAGTTAATATATATGTATACATATGTGACTTTGCGAATGTTTATGTTGCAGAGAGTGTACACAAGAGTTGCTGTCTCTGTCTTTCTCTCAGTGCGAATGGCGTTGTTTGAGCTACGGTTTGAGGGTTGGACCGAGAGATTTTGCGGGGAAAGCCTCCTCCTCGCTTTCCTCTCTCTCTCTCTCTCTCTCTCTCCATTTCTCTTTCTCCTCCCGGTTCTCGCATGACATATGATCTTCCATATTGCCCACGGGTACACACGCAACACACGCTACCCTCGCCCCCCGTCTCTTATTGCACGAGCCCGCACACATATGGGTATTTATGTATTTGGAATGGCAGAACGAGCGAAAGGACGTAAAGCAGATAATTTTGCGTGTAAAGTCAACTGGATTAGGCCCTTTCGTTGGCTCATACCATTGACGCGAGTGTTTGTACACCGAACGAAATAGGTGTTAACCGTATTGTCATGCGTATACGGAATATCTGTTGGCGTATATATGTTCGGGCTTATACTCGTGTGTGTTTATAAATGTGTGATCACGAAGGCGAGTCGCGAAAGCGCGTTACTCTCGCGGACGTTTGTCACCGGGTTTACACGTCTACATAATATCTCAGGGTTAACCCCCTCTTCCAAAAACTCCATTCTGTCCTTTCGTGAACAGTTATATCGGAACAAACATATACACACAGCGATGTACGAGTGTGCGCTGCACAAACCAACAACAAATAGCGCAAAACGTTACGACGAAACGTGGCAACCTGACAACATTGGTTTAATAACTAATATCCTTTCTCCTCCCTACCGCGACGGACCGCCCCGCGTTACAAATGAATTTGAGCGGACGGGACACGCGAGTCAGGGAAAATAATAGCTCCGCTTCTACAACCCCAACGCGCGGACCGAAATTGAAGAAAAACGAAGCCGCGCCATATTTATCGAGGCCGTTTTCTCTCGCGAAATATTACTCGGGCTGCGGACAGCACCGTGTAGATTACTGCCCAGGGGGCTCAATCAGAGGGGGCGGAGATATAAGACGACGTCTCGACCAGAGTGACAATGAAAAGTAAAAATTGACAAATTATTTTTTGTCACATAAACAAAACACTCGATCCGTTCGGAGATCGAAATTCGTGGTAAGATTGAGGGAACCCTCGATGTCGTCGTGAGGGTCGATTGAAAATGGAGAATAATGACCGAACGTTCATTCCACGTGATCCAATGAGCCGACACCCTTTTGAACTCTTTCTTGAGCCGATCGGAACGGATCTAACGATGAAATATGTCAAATCAGGGATTGGACCGAATGGTGTTAATAAACGACTGCTTTAATCCTCGCCTCGTAACGCGCGGGTATAAAAGACGAGAAAGTAGCCAGAGAGAAGGAAACAGAGAGAGGCAGTAACGAGAAAGAGAGAATGTTGCATCAAGTACGGTAGGTGGTGTGCGATAAACGTAGCCCGATTTGGAAAGCGTGGTTCGAAACTAAATCAGGGAAAATCCTATCCCTGCGGTAAAAGCCTCGTTGGTGGTTACAAGCCTCGGTGTCGGGTGGGGTAAACACAAGTAATTTATATACATGTATGTTACAAATTCGGTCTCTATCGTACAGGAAAATCTCTAAACAGAGTTGAGCTTGCGGAATACGAAACAGAGGCCTATTGCCTATCCGTCAACGCTATCAGTTCAACTTTCGCCAGCAATTCGAAATGCCAACGAGACAAGAGAAATCGAGAGACTAAGAGAGAGAATGAGAGAGAAGAAAAGAGATGGACCAGATACTTTTCCAAATTGCCGAGGTTTCGGAGCATCCCTCGATTTACCGCACGTCTGGTTGATCTTGTTTCAAGATTTTAAAGAAAATGGCTCGAAAATTTAAAGCCCCCGGACTCTCTAAAGCACGAAAAGCCTCCAGTCAAAAATCTCAGAACGTCAAATCGTTTGGTTTACGTCCTTTTGTGTGCCAGTTCATGCCTCGATGCGACGTGGACCAAGGGAGTAAAGGAATATGTGGGCTTTGGGTCGCGGCTCCCACGTGGCAAGTGCGTAGCGGGGCTCTCGATCGCGGCAGTCGAAACGAGGGCGCCACTGCCGAGTGTTATCGGTAACGCTTATCGTGTGTGGAGGGCTTACACCCGGATTGCTTGCCCCACCTCCAACAGACCTCTCCATACATATATATTCGCCTATACGTGTTTTGTAATATGTACACCCTGCTCTCTCGAACCACTACCGAGCCACTAACTCCGCTGTCGTTATACCCCCTTCGACACATGCTCCGCGTACTATCTTATGGCGTTGCGCTATGCATACTGTATAAACGCGTATTACTAACTAACATACAAACTCTGCGTCTCTTGCTCTCTCTCTCTCTCTCTCTCTCTCTCTCTCTCTCTCTCTCGTTCATTCGAAATCCCTCATTTGCGTGCAATCACACATAAACCAACATGCGGACCGTTTCCTTTACGAGGGCCTTGCGTTCGACAAATTGGTCGAGTTACGCGCTAGCTCTGCTCGTCCGATTATCGTTCCGACCGAGCAATATTCCCGCCGGTAGATATTTAGGTTTTTTAAAGAGTTCTCAGCCCTTTAATCATTCAGACTTTTTGACGTCGGGTCGTGCAACTTTGTTCAGGTGAATTTAATCTCATCCCCTAATTTGTGGCTTTTTTGCATTCATATAGGAAAATGCGAGCTTGCGTGCGTCGTCTTATCACCCAAATGGACCATTTTCGTGTAAGCTTTTCCCGAGGTGCCATGATGCTTCATAAGTATGTAAGGCAAGTCGCTTCTCGCGGTGAAAAAAATCTCATTTCCAACAAGATTGCATAGGGGTTGTTCGATACTTACACGTCCTGGTTATGGCCACTATTTGCGTCGGGAATAACTGACTCGGAGCTTATGTGACAACCTAATTTGCCATTCTTCAATTTTTTTTACATCCGACCTGATTCGATTAACTTTTGAGCTCGATTTACGAATCGAGGGGTAACCTTTCTCACCCCTTAAGTCATTGCGCGTGAATAAGACGGAAATACAAGGGCATCTTGGTCCTGGAAATCTGCAACAAGTTTGCAGATGCATACACACTTTTTGCTTGCATATTTGTCGGTTCTATCGGAATATAAAATCATCAGTACCCTCTGCGCATCTGGTTACCCCATACTCGACAGTTTTTTTTAATCTTCTCGGATCTTTACGACGATACAGAACGTCGTTTGCTTCGTTATATACCGTAGCTGAGATAAGTACTATATTGAAGCAACAGCGTCACTTTCCACTACGACCAAGCTAAACGGCAATACTCGCTTTTCTCGCCTCTCCTTGGCAGAGACAGTAATTTTACTTAATTAAATTCCGTTCTTTCTGCCTTTGGAGCTACCCTCTTGGTTCCTCCTCCTCGAGGCAGCTCGGTCTTTTATTCTCTTTCCTCTTTGTCAGGCAAGAAGAAAAAAAAAGGGAGCGACTATCCAACGACCATTGACGATCAACTTTGAGGCCCGGTTTCGAGATTTTTTTTGCTCGAATTTTCACACTCCATTGTTAGGCAATTGTGGCGTGGTAGGGGGCTAGAAAAACTATGGCAATTGATGCCAATAAGTAGAGAGTTCAACCGTGGACTACACTGGTTCCCGAGTTCATTCGATTCGCGTCTTGCTTTCAGTATTTTTCGCAAAAATCAGAAAGAGCAATGAAAAATCGTAATCGCTGGTAGCATAAAGTGTTTTTTGTCGTTCGGAGGAATTCCATTTTCAAGGGGACCATTCGTTAAGAATACTGTGGAAATTAAGGGCCCCAGTTCGGGCGGAGCACGGGAAATAAGGCAAAGCAGATATTTTCCCCTTCGCGCGACTTCCGCGAGAGTCTCTGATAATCGGGGATGTCTTTTTCACTCGCTCGTTCTCTTTCTCTTTCTTCCTTACGCTCTAGTCTCTCCGTTATACCTCTTCATCTGCAATTAACATTTATGGCCGCTAAAACTGGCGTCGCCCACTTCTGGAAAAACTAATTAAATATTCCAACGAAGGCGACAATCCGGGAAACAGGATATATTTTCAATCCCCGAACCCCTCGCGGCCTCCCTCAACTGTACTCTTTGACTTTCATTGCGCGACTGATAACAAGTTGAAAAACTCCTAAGAAATTTATACAGACAGCATTGTGTCTCAGTGAAGAGTTAAATTTAATCGCTGCACGTCGACGATTCGTCCCTCGCCAAGAAAGAAGAGCTTTCCTCGACTTTCGCGGGGGATTTCTACCTCTGCTGTGGGGAAAACTGGGTAATTGGGGGATCCTTCGATTTATATGATCGTTTGAATCAGCTCTATCGATAATTCATGGTCACATGTCCGAAAACAGGAAAAAAGATCGAAAAATTGAAAAAAGTTTGAATTTTTTTTTTTCAAATTTCGTCACTTCGACGGAATGCAACAATCTCAAAGTTTTTTCGGCAGCATTCACTTTGAGCGATTATTTTGTTCGTCTTTTGATGTTTGTTGGGTCAAGCTGCGTTGCGGGCGAGGTTCGTAAAATTCATTTCTTCGTCGACCCCGGCACAACGCGCAGATATTTTAATGACGACCATACTACAGATTTTAATGACCTCACCATAGCGTGTTACTGACCACGTTTGGACCACGAGTTTTATAGTTTCTTTCCTAGTAGCGATCTTCGGCAAGATCGTAATGACGACGAAATGAGGGAAGGACGAGAAGAGATGGAGCAGGCGTGAGAGACGAGCAGACGTAACCAGCAACATGATAAAGGCAAAAACTTATGTATATAATAAACATGCACGCATACACAGACACATACGCGTAATATGTGTAGCACGAAGGGCAGTGAAAAAAGGCATCGTATGAAATTCTCTTCACGCTGCGGTGTGTAATCAAAATTTTGTTGTTCAACCCCATAGCAATTTAACGATGGACAGTTACAAGCGACTTGGTGCAAATTTCCACCGCAATTTCGTTCAAATTTTATTTTCCCTTAAGAAAATTGACCACGAGTGAATAAATCAATGATTCATTTAATTCATTCATCTCTTAAACAAATCGTTGGCTGCTCTCGACATTAATTCAGTGATCCAAAGCATCGAATCTCCGAATTGATGTGATGGATTAAGAATTTCATGCCTTTCGTTTTTTCCACGAAAAGCCACAAGGACTTAATCCTTTTTGCTGGTTATTTCCATTCGAAACTCTTTTAATTGAGCAGAAAATTTGGTCCAGGAGTTTCCCGAATAGAAGTGAGAAAATAAGTTGATTGAGAAACTAATTAAAATAATGAAATTTACCGCTCAATAAATAGGGACAGCACGAAAGAATTGGAGGTGGAAAATGCCTGGGAAAAACAAGGGATTCACGATTAAAACTTACTTCATAAGACCCTTGAATTTTAGCGAGCACGAAAAAGGTTAAATAAAGAGAAAAAAAACAGTATAGCGAACTGTTAATTCGTCGTAATCGCTCGGTGTGACTAAGTAAGAGAGCAAAAGCGGGATGATATTCTTTATTAAAATATTGAGAAATTGCCGAGATGAGAAAAGATTGGAATTCCTGGTTTATTCGAGAGTGCAAGAGGGTGAAAAGCGCAGCTGCTACCCTAATTCGTGAAAAGTAACGTTCCTCGTTCCTTTTCCAAAGATAAGAAAAAAAATGCTGCGATCGTAAGATTCGCTGCGAGAATCACCAACTCTGCTTATTATTATTGCATTGTTTTCAACCGAATAATTCGATAACCCAGAATCGAAACCACACGACGATGGAGAGCGAATAGGAATGGGAAAAAACTATGAAACGTAAACCACAAAATCCGATGGATCAATATTTTGTTGAAGTAATAAAAATGAGTCGTCGATGCCTCGGAGCAATTTTTTGTTTCGCCACGTTCACTAGGATATCAAAAATCCATTAGACAATGTAAAAGTTCGGAATATAAATGTGAGTCATCAGAAAATACGACGGATCGATTAATGTTTCATCGAAGCAATAAAAAGGATCACAGTAGTTTCCTTCAATCTTCACACCATTTTTTGCTTTATCGTCCTCAATAGGATATTAAATATACACCCCGGATTCCAGCAGCTATTGTTTATAATAGTCATGACAGGAATTCGCATGTGAGAGTTGGAATGAGCGAGAGAGAACGAGAAAATAAAGATACAATTGTGTCGACGCACGAATGAAAAACACGAGGAACCGGAAATGAATACGGACCTGTTTTCGGGCTTTCGGGACATATGGGAAAGGCATTGGTGACGCTCGCGGATATTGAAGCATGTTTTTTGGCAAGCTTCCATTCGTATCTCTATGTGCATCGTATTTATAGTTGAGTCCTGAAACTTTCGAGTTTAAAGCTTGTCACGATCGAAAAATGGCACATCTGCATGAAAACACGAGACAAGTTACATACGATGCTATCGGAATACTCCCACATGTATACCAAAGTTGCGCACTTTTATATATTCTACGAATATTAGACGAAGATATTTCCTGTAGCGAAGATCCCAATGATTTTCCAACTTTTATCATTATTTCCCAATTGTTTACATTTGCGTCTATTTATCCAATCCCATATGACGATCGACAGAGATACAGCAAACTGAGAAACTTAAAAATCTGCAGATTGTAGATTTTCATCAAACCAGAATGGAATTTTCAATATTTTTATGATTTATTTTTATTAATTAAAAAAAAAGAAAGAAAAATCACATTCCACACACAAAGAGTCAATCTCTAATCTCGCAGCTACGACATATTTTCAATTCTGACACGAATTCTATACGACACGACTCTATAAAATTGCTCAACATGAAAAAAAAAGACTTTGTGAAAAAACTGAGAGAAGTGGCAAATGGTAAATGATCTGCGAGAAGATTTTTGAACCATTCGGAATGAACGAGACATTTCGCCTCTTGCTGTCTCTCTTTTCGCATCGGTCCCGCGATGATTTTCAACGGTTCTCGCACGTTGGATCGCCACGGATCGAGAGACATAAATTCTTCTTGACTATAAACGAGAGCGGTCGCGAGTATACGAGCAATGCTATCTGATTACACGGTATACACAGATCGCGGTTTAGTGTGTACCTGTGGCTGCAGGAGCATGGGATAGAGAAGGTATAGGAGAGGGAGCAGGCCATGAGTGAGAAAGAGAGAGAGTGAGAGAAAGATAAAGGTGTACCTAACTACGTATACCGCGAAATAAATACAAGCGCAATGCCGATTCCGTCAGCTCGTTAGCGAGAAAAGCGAATATTACATACATATATATATGAGTTACGTGCCACGAGTTCATACCAACATTTATATTGAAGTATGAACGCGTGGTGTGTAATCTATACGAGCGGGGATCGGGAAAAATATATAAAGATATAGCCAGACAATTTTCCAGCTTCAAACGCGATCCCGTTCATACGTCACCTATCCGTGACCAAACACACTCTCTCTGCTCTCTCTCTTTTCACTCTCGCGCCTTTACCCTCCATACTCTGATGTACTCGTGTTTAATGCTTCCCTCTTTCCTAACTGTCTCTGTCTCTCTCTCTCTGTCTCCTGTCTTTCGCTCTTGGAGTATTTCAGTTTTGCCTCATGATAACTGATCGATTGTTACGGATCTCCTGTTTGTTGCTAAATACAAGGAACGCGTTGACAACATGTGACAATACCTCTGCGTGTTTCATTGGCTTGGTGAATAATCGGTCAGAGCACAGAAACTAATAATTCATGAAGAAACCATGAATGGACATCACAATTTTTTCTTTTTTCCAACTTTTCTATGTCGTTATACTTTTGTCAAACTATCAGCTTTTCTAAATTGCAGGGAAACTGTGAGATCATGAGATTCTTGGTGGGTTAGTTGAAACAAAGTTCTACTCCAAAAATAGCCGGGATTAGTAACCGAACGTGAAACAACTTCGTGCTGTGTAATTTAAGCAGAAAACATTTTTTTCAATTTGATTAAAATTGAGAAAAACTATTAATTTGTTATGCAAGGATTGTTGGAGAAAAAAAAGAAAAACGAATAATGAAGATGGCTGATGAGGGCCTACCTTGGTCGAAAACAAGGCATCGAGTGGTCTTGGCAGCGAGTCCCGGGGGCAGAGCGAACCTGTAGGTCGGGCTCAGCGACAGCCCCAACCCCAGACCGAGCGCCTCCGCGCCGCATCTCCCCCCGAACACAGGCCCCACTAGAATCACCCACATAATAATCCTTTTTCAGTCATCGTCATATTTCCGCAATTTTTCTCGTATTATCCTAAAATCATTAAAGTTATACGAGATATAACTTTCTAACGTGCGTTTTATGTTTTTCTCTGAACGTCGCAATTCAGTCAAGAGTGTACAAATAATTTGTGCATCATTAGTTGGAAACGGAGTAATTCCTGCAGGTTGAGGTGTAAATTCAATTTTTAAGGAATTTTATTGCAGCCCCTGCAACGCGGTGGCATGGACATTTGAAAAATGAAACAGAAACTAGTTGCTTGATGTTTGCTCAGTAACTCGAGATAAAATATGATAAACCGATGGATTCTTATCAACAGAATGTGTTCTTCACGATTGATTAGTTTTTATATCGCCGGATTGGCGAATCTACGCCCTTTAAGTGATTTTCGGTCCGTAAAAATATTCGAATCATCTCGAAGGCTTTGGCCTTTCCGAAGAAAGATAATCGCGTCGATAATCGTCGTTTGACCCTCGCGTTATCGTGGTACACATCGGGGGTTGGGCCAGCTATACTCTCTCCTGCTTTATTATGATGTACATTGGATTTTGGAGGCCGCTGTTGCACCCTCTCATTATGTGTACCATCGCATAACACACGAACACGTGTACGTGTGTAGACATCCAAGTTCTCGCATACTACATCGAGGTTTATTGCTTTTTAGTGTACAGTCGGCACGTGCCAGACACAATCCTGTATTCCTATCTATTTCGTACGAAGCCCCAGCATCCTGGTTATCAATATGGGATCGTTATCTCGAATGAAATATGAAATATTTTGTGCATACTCGTAATAACACTCCGCGACGTCTTTTGATGGAATAATTCTTCAAGTCTCTTGACTCTCGAACGACGAAAACTTGGAAAGAAAAAAAAATGTCATTGCAAAAAAAAATTTGACATTTGCAAAGACCTGGATCGAGTCATCTCGGTACAAAAATGTCATCACGCTTACAGGAAGCAGACCGGAACGCTATTCCAAGGCACATCGTGCAACAGCATAATGCTGGCGGCTTAAAACGTTTCCTTTTTTTTCTTCCTCGTTTTTTTTGTTGTTGTAAATTGCGTCTTTGAAATGCAGAGCAACGGGCGTAAAGGTAGTCGAGAAAGAAGACGAAGTACGCGCAGGGAATTGAAGGGCAAAGACGAAACGGCGGGAGTAAGAAGAAGAGCTATACACAGAACGATGAAGAAAGGTATAGGAGAATGCTCGCTTCTCCCTTTTCTTTCCCTTATACGCGGCTCGCCCTTTGGCTCGGTAGCTTACACGCTGATTAAGACACCCGATACAATTAGGCGGCGAAAAGAACCTCAAACGATGCGCGCGACCGGAGGGCTCTGCGAGATCTCTTCACGGCTCGCTATATCCTTATCTAACGGGTGTCCCCCTCTCAATTCCACTCGCTTCCTTATAAATACCGCCCTATGCCTAGAAATATCTCAATATTAATGGGTTTCCCTATCCGTCATCGTTTACCTTCAAATTTATCTCTTTCATCTTCCATCTCGCCTCGTATCAAGCCAACCATTCATTTTTACAAATTCACTTGACTCTGTGCAAAAATAATACAAAACTCAAATGAAACGGAAATTACGAGAACAAGTTATTCAAGTTTTTTCTTAAACGATGATCAGTCTCAAAACTCGGTTAATGGTGAGCCATAAAATAATCAGATCGTTGAGCTGAGCTCCTGAATGCTCCGAAATTATTCAAGAGCGATTCTCAAAAATGCTTGCGGGGACTATTTTCCTGCAAAATACGAATTATCTTTCGATCGGTCTTTCGTGATTTTCCATTTATCTGCGTTCATCGATAACGAGTGAATATCCGAAGTAGAACGTGAAATGAAAATTCTGATTCGTTCGTCGGCGTTTTTATAATCGGCAATTTATCGGAATATTGTAAAGCCTGAATTACCGATTCATTGCGTTCGGTCTGCTGGTTTTCACCTGCAAACGAGCAAACGCAGTTTTGCAGTAGTGATGATGAGCAAGAAAAAAAAAAGCAATCCCACGCGGTTGAGAGGAACGACGATTGGAATTTTCGACCCGACTAGCCAGTAGTATTTTTATTCATTCGTTTAGAATCCATGTGACTGTTTTTTTCTTCTTTTCGAGTTGATTGTCCTCGAAAAAATTTCACGGCTGTCAAGTAACGGAAAATAATTTCAGACATACGGTTCTTGGCGAGCGTAACGCGCCCGTAATCGATCGTAGAAGTGGTTATCCCACAATTTATGATGTTATTTACGATTATGTCGTAAATACGTGAAATTGACTAAAAAAGAAAAAAAAAAGTGACGAAAGTGGGTAACGGCGTTATAATGTCGAATTTTGTTTTTTTTTTCCAATAAAATAAAACTTGAGCAATCGTTATGGTTCGAGAAATGAAAAAAAATATTATTGGAACGCGGATTAAGTGATTGTATAAAAATTTGAATAAGCTCCGATCGCTAAAGTGTGAAAATAATTTCTCAACTTAATGAAATCGATTAGGAAACACCCGGTATATGAATATATGCCAATTTGAAAAAGCGGGAGCTGAAAGAGGATATGAGACGTGCCACCTAACCATACAAAATATATTTTTATATATATGCCTGTTCACATACATATAAACACGAAAATACTCGGTCTCTGTTTGGATAACGACTGTTCTGGCTCGCTGCAGTTTCGCCATGCCTGTGCACATTCACTTTTGGCTACTTTTCGACTTTGTCGGAACTAATCCTCCCGAACCGGTCGCGAGGCTCGTGCCTGATTCCTATGCATGCTCGTTTTATTTTTTTTCGTACATGTATCACACCGTGGGATCGGAAATTCTCGGCTATCGTCGAGTTCGTATAAGCTTTCCTTTCAACAGTTGCTCTTTTTTTCTTCTTTACAAACAATCTACTCGATTATATATTTTGTAATTACAAACCAATCAATTATTTTTTTTTTTCAATTTCTCGTGGAGATTTAGTCGAATAATATTTCTGCGTTCATTGCAATATATTTTTTTCTTAGTTTTCGAATGATTTCCCCAAAAAATTGATTCTTATCATTTATTTTATAAAACTGACTTCCGAAAATCTATCGACACGTTTTTTTTCTTGGGAACTCGCGATCCCAGAATTTGTTCATCAAACGTATCAATTTTCGTCAAATTGCGAGTGCTATCTCTATTTACATTGAATGTAAACACATGTGTGTTATTTATATACGCGATATTCGAAGGAGGAGAGGAAGCCAAAGCGATCGACCAAGTACTTAACCGACGATGAGGGCGGAGCATCGCGAGGCCGCAGGCTAATCGTGATTTTCGCGATAATCGGAAATTACACGGGGTTTACGGTCGTGTTCGCGCTTGGCAAACCTCGCGATGACGAGCCGTTGATCTAAGTGAATTATCGAGTCCGGGGAATGGGGAAACTCACACGTGGCCATCGTTACCTACATGTATGTATCCCGATACGCGGATACGTGTGTCCACATATATACATATAAAGCATATGAGAATCGACGGAAAAACGTTTTGTGATCGGAACTGACGCGCTCAATCTCCAACCTTTACCGGAAGTAACATTCTACCTTTCCTGTTCCCATTCATTATCGCTCTCGAGGATTTTCTCATTCAACTTCTCCAAAATAATTGATGTCTAATCTATTCGCATTGTTTTATCGACGATCAATTCATTTTTGTCCTGTATAGGCTGCACTGAAGGAGGCGCGGGTGATAGAAAATTAAATCACACTAAAATCATGATGTTCGCATCGTCGAAATGCGACGAGAACTAATTGTTTCGTTTAGCAGTGTGCGAAGTTTTCGGAAAGTATTCGTCGAAAATAGGGATGCGAACTTTTTTGCCAATCCCAAGTTGAATTTACTAAAAAAAATGGAAAATGTTGATTGATCATCAAAATAATTATTGAAAAATGAATTTTTCGTTTTTTTTCCAAAGATGCAACCTTCAGTCTCGTACTAAAATCTAAACTCTCGTGCAAAAGTAAAAAATCTCGTATTTAAAAAAAAATAAACTAAAAAAAAAAAGGAATCGTAGAAAAAATCACGATCATCTGGTTTGTGAAAACTAATCGATTGAAAAAATCAAGTTTTCTACCACACATTAGGGCACGCAGTGTCTCGAGTGAGGAAGAAAATGATTCGCGTGCACGTATATTTGTATATTTTTTGAGTGATGATGAAATTAGAAAACATAAAAAAATTGTATGATCGGAGGAATGAGTCGAGGACGTAATTGTCGATCTCTCGTGAGGTCTCAATTACGGGTATCTTGTCTACGGGCAGCACTAACGTATCTATTATGGTACGAGAGTACTAGAGAGCGGAGATGAGAAAAAACATTTAGCGACGTGTTCCTGATGGATCAGTGACAGGGATGCTGCGTCGTGTTTACCCGGATAGGAAATATCTTTCTCTTCCTCCCTCTCTCTGTCTCACTTTCGTGCGCTCTCCACGCAGTGTATTCTTTCTGGAGCACTGGAAGAATCGCTCGAGAGCCAGGCAGTGCGTAAGAGGAAGACAAGGAGAGAGAGAGAGACAGAGAGGAGAGATCTCTCGACGCCCGTACATGGCACGCGGGACATACGAGCCGCGCGAGACCCAGACTGGCAGCTGACAGTCGAGGCTCTTCGCGAGATCTTAATCTGCGACAGTTTTGTTCGCTCGGTTCGTTCAATGTCGAGGAAAAAGATAAACAGAGGGAGAGAGAGAGATAGTGTACATCTCGCGGATGAAAAAAATTCTGTAAAATAAAGAAATGGACCAAAAAAGGGGAAAATGTTGTGAGAGTGCGGTGGAAGAGAGGAAAGAAAAGAAAATGAGAAAAGAAGATGGCCGTTCGATTGAGAGCAGGACGGAACGATGCGGCCGTCGCTCGCATTTTTCTCTCGTCCATTCGTCCAGAGCAAAAGAGAAATGAGAAGATCCTCGTCGATCGAAACCTCAACCCGATCGGGACACCCTGAATTATTCATCGAGACGTGAAACTCGCGTTCCTCGTTCTCATACTTCGTCGTTGTCTCTCTTTGAGTATGCGACTTCTTGACTTCTCATCCGCCCGCGCGAGATTCTGACGGCACGGCCTCTCCCCCAAGCATATGCTCGCGTGTTTTCGCTAACCCCTCGAGCGCCCTTTCGTCCTTTTTTTTCTTACCTCCCACATTCATATATTTATATCTTCACATCGAATTTTCCCTCTCTCTTTTTCTCTACCTATTTCCTTTTTTTATCGAGCGTTTCCTGTGCCGATAAAATTACGTTCGAGCTCGCCCTTGATCCGTATATATTCATAGGGGTTGGTGCAAATTCAAATCTCCTCGCTTTTGTTATCTCGTGAATAAACTTAATAATCGAAACCAAAAAAAAAAAAGTTTCTACTCCATCATAAGCTCTAGTGTTAATGCGGCGATAAGACAAAAAAAAATATTAATATTTCCCGTCATATTTGTCGTCGGAAAAGCAACAGAAAAGTTGAGAGAAAAATTTGTCATTTTTACAAAATTATCGGAATAGTCGTCTCGAAATATTTCCGGTAGAAAAAACATGAGAGTTTCTTCCTCCTTGAGCGTGCATCCCGCGGATCCCGACGTTATCTCTTACAGTTTTTTTTTCCACGTTTGACTTGCTGCTCGAAATTAAGAAAACGCTGACACAATTTCGCTTTGACTATCCAGGGTGTTGCATAAACAAGTGCGAGGGCAGAGCGTCATCCATGCGATCGAGAGAGTCTTGAAACACGAGAGTGCGAGTGGCTTGGGTTGCAGCGAGTTATACGGCTCGCTACACCCCGTGAGATACCTTCATGCAATGTCCCTCGTATAGGATACGCACAAGTTCCGATTGCCCAAAATATATATGCATCAAATTATCTATTTGACCTCGAATACCATTTCACGAATACTCCACAGCTTCCGGCTATTGTAAATCTCTCAAAAAAACATCGAGAACTTGTATCCATCCTTAGCAATGCCTGCCAAGCACATCCGCCGATAAGACATTTGATGTTTTTTGGTGTTTTATTCGGAAATTGGAACATTTGAATAAAATTTCGAAAATTTGAATAAGATTTGGAAAATTCGAATAAGATTTGGAAAATTGTAATGAAATTTGGAAAATTTGAATAAAATTCGAATAAAATTTGGAAATTTTGAAAAATTTCGTTAATTACGAATTCGTATAAAAATGCCATTGAAAAAATGGACAAAATTACATAAAAATCATGAGACATGTGCGTAGCATGAGAGGTATCGGTATATGGTCGATGCAAGAGAGTGCAGACGAATGGGCCCGCCAACGATGTCATTTTCTCAGGACGTTCGAGTTTCATGGTGGTTGATATTTCATACAGAGTGGGTAACGGGGCTATAGCTTTACCTGTAACCCTTCCAAAGAATTGTATAACACGTCTACGTCATCTATATTGTTCATTCGGAGTCTCTCCGTCCACCCCGTGAACGTGATCGCCCTTGAACAAAGTGCGGTTTTGCGTCCGCCTATACACAACGCACCATTCGTCCATGCCAATATCGCGCAAGTCACGTGGGGCTTCTTTGGCAAACATCGTTAAATATAAAACTTGACCCGAGCGTGAGACTCTGACATTGAAGAAAAAAAAAAAGAAAAAATTACAAACACGAAAATGCGGGGATTTTCGTTTCGATCGAAATATTCATCTCTGGTAATTTTTTTATAATATAAAAAAGCAACAGATTCAATTTGATCGACACAAAAGTGATGGAGATTGTACCAAGAATGCGGGTTTTTAAAATTAAGCCCATGCACCTGCTCAGGACCTTTATTTTTGTTAATCGAAACGAGATCGAGTCGTAACCAAAGAGCCGGTGTAGGAATAGTGCGAGATTAAATGAAGAAAAAAAAAGGTAAATGAATGGAATAAAGAGAAAAAAACGAAGAAAAGTCGAGAGATTTACATCGGAAGGCAAGCTTCTGTTTGTCCGGTCGGGGAACACAGCTCGTTTGCCCTACGATCGCGGGCATTCCTTACTCCGGAGAACGATTAAGACCCAAGAGGAACGACTGTCCAGTCTTTGGGTATTTCGAAGTTGTGCCACATTTTTTTATCTCTCTCTCTCTCTCTTGCTCTTCTCTTCTCTTGGAATATGTGCATACAGGGTATAATTCCACCGCTGGAACGCGAATGAATGTCTCGATTGTTTCATCTTACAGCCGTGAGAAAAGCGGGCACGCGCTTCTCGCTGGGACGCACACGCAAATTCGATATAATTAAATGAGTAACGCGCGAGCAAAAAAGACGATTTCAATCTCTTTTCTTGATGTTTCAATCCCCGTACGAGGGCCTCGAGATTCTCTTTTCCCACGCGTCATTATCGCGTGCTTTCCATTCAACAATTTTCTCCTATTTATGGAGATTGACCAATTGACAAGAACGTTAAAAAATAATAAGCCCACAAAGAGTTCGTTGCGGTGGAGCAGAGAAAAAAAAATAATTTGGGGTCGAATAAACAAAAAAACGTGGATTTTTGATGCCCAAAAAAGTTGTGCGCGTCGGAAGAGGAAAAGAAATTTTCATGCGTGCATGAATAATATCGTGCGAGTCCATAAATCCTTAAATTATAATTATTCTCGTGGAGTGGCGTCGTGAAAATTTGACTTTCCCGCCATTTATCTCTATTGGAATTATTGGCAACAGTCGTTGGAGGACTTTACAACGCTTATACGGGATTACAGAGGTAAATCTCGAGCAAGGGGTCCGCGAATTCTCTCCGTTTCGGAAGATCCCTGATAAGCCATCTCCGTCTCTCGTTTTTCTCGCTTACTCTCTTTGCCCAAGTGCCCTTGCCTTGTCCGGTGATTTATTTTTACCGATCGGACGTAGACCCGGCTACCGTGTTACTCTAGATCGTGTCGGTCTTCGAAAACACTCGATAAAGATCGAATTTTTGAAAGTTTTTGATAATTTTCTCATTATCAACAGAGCCTCCATAATTATTAACTAATTAGGGGGAGGAATTCACATCGTAAAGAAAATTGAGTGGGTGAATTTGGCACAGGAATTAAATCGGACTACTCGAACTGCCATAGAGGCTTGAAACTAGATACGCGAAGGAATTTTTCCGGATGAGATTTTTTGCCCTGCTCGTGGGGTTTTCGGTTAACGAGGATTCCCAGTGCCTGGATCACCGCGGTTCGTTGAGTACGAGAGGATAAGCGATCGCTTTAAATTGCGTTGTGGCAAACAAAAGAGCGCAAGTTATGGAAATTCGAATTTCAGAGCGTAAGACTTACGCCCTTTTATTTTTACAAGGGTCGATTTATAAACGGAGGATTTTAGTGTCGCAACTTCCAGCATGTGATACTTATACTCTTAGGTATAAATATACATAGGAAAACGGGAGCATCTCTCGACCCAGAGCACGTTGAGCATCTAGACATGGGCGAATCTTTTTTTTCCCTGTAATTAATTTAAGAGGGCTCCTTCTCTTAGGGTAGAAGATTCACCCACACTCGGATGGACTTCCTCGTCTTCTCGGCGGGTATATACGCTACGATGTTTTCTCGCCTCCTCGAAGCATTTCCACCAACCTCTTACACGATCTATTAACTTCGATCTCTCTGAGCATGAAGGAAACGAGAGATGCTCTTGCGAGTAGAATTTTTTCGAAACAGTTTCCAACGCCTCAGGCTATTAATTGAATTTCCGTTCCTGTCTTAAAATTTCTGATCACAATAAGTTTTTCTTTGTTTATTCTTTTCCTTAATTGCGTCGAAACGATTTCTAAATGATCGTCGGGACAAAATTTCTTCGTTGACCTGACACGCGTGATCATACGGTTTTCTATGTCGATCTCTTCGTAATAATTGCTCAGGCGAAACTAGCCGGGGGTATTTGATGTAAAAAATAATCAGTTTGCCTTAAAAAGGAGATCAACAAGGATAGTTTGTTCTAAGCTCGACGTTGCTCGAAACGGAGCTATACATTTTATAATAGTTCGGTTGCTCATTGTCCCTCGGAGGTTGTTGGAACGCCTGTTAAGTCTGTGTCTCGGTCGGTCCAACGGAGTGAAAAAAAAACAAGGCGCGAATGAGAAAATGCCGATATAAAGAGAAAGCCAGAGGCGAGAAGGGAGAGCAACGAAAAGACTTTGGAGTCAGGCTGCTTACGGCAGAGACAGTAGCAAGGGCGAATCGAGGCAAAGGATGAAAGAAAGAGAGAGAGAGAGAGGGAGAAAATAAAAGAGACGGGGGTGAGGTCGCGCGCGTGGTAATCCGAGATTTATCTCGGCGACACTCTCCTGACACTCGGACTGTTCTTCTCTACTTCGTTCCTTCGTTGCTTCGCCTCCAGGATTTCAGGAACAGAGGGCTACCGGGTGATACGAAATTTTCTCCATTCTTACATCCTCAAAAATCTTCAGAATCATTGAAATCCGAATGGGCAGATAAAAAAAATAACAAACTATACGATTCACATAAAAAATAGAGCAAAAATATTTTTTCGAATCATCCGAATTATTCGATCGCGGACAATTTAAATTTTATCATTATCAAGCAAAATGGAATTATTCAAACATCACGGAAACGATGGAAATTTATTTTACGAGCAAAGAATCGAAAACATTGATAAAGTGGGTCCGGCGACAAGGATCGAGCGTGTTCGGTATCTTTGCTGGATGCTGAGCAGAATTATAATCCACTTGGGTAAGAAAGCCAAATCGTTGAAGAAGCTGATCGTATAATAAATCGCGGTTTGGTCGATCGCGTACAGAACTCGAGGACTCGCGTTTGCCCTGTAAAACGATCTCACCTCGATTAAAGTGAAATATATGGCGCCTTTAATTGCGAGCAGTAAGATTTCGGTCGAAAGAGTGAGAGGGAAAGAACTGCGCTGGTCGAGCTTCAAGGTGGAACGAACTTGATGTTAATACTTGTCCCAGGAGAAGGTGAGAAAACGTGTTGGTGATTAAGAGCCCACGAATTTAATCGAAAATAAATGAGAGAAATGGGGATCGGACAATGCGAATATCGAGCAATTCATTGGCTGACTCGGAGGGATCAGTGCATTAGAAATAAAATATAAATTTCGTCGAACCTCGAGGCCGTTCCACACACCAAACGTGCGTCGAAGATTCAGACCAAAATTTCGGGGATGCATCGAAAAAATATAATTAAGCTCAATCGTACGTGAAAAATGTTGAAAAAAAAAAATTTCTGAGCGAAAATCGAAGTTTCGTGCCCGAGAAATCCTCTACATTGCGGTATCTACACAACAGATGTAAAAATATTATTCCAATACCAAAGTGGCTGTATGTATGTACCGCAAGTAAGGAGTATGGGTGATTTTGTACAGATGCATTATTCATGCTGTGTGAGGAGATACGATATGATCCAATATGTGAATAGGGCTCTCGCTCGTTTCACCATGAAACGCGCTTCCATGAGATACGCTTTTCGTGGCTATGCAAGAGAGACCGAGAGAGAGTATCCCTCTGAGCTTGAACACTCGCTAAGCTCCTGGAAATTGGTCGTCGAATTTTCGAGATAATTTTCGGGATCCTGCCACGGTGAAAGCCTCATTTCTTGTTATACCTATTCCTGAATATTCCTCCATCATTCTGAATACAAGGTGTCTCAGAATTCAGGCCACGTGTGCTCATTTTCGAGCGAGCGAGTGTTTGCTAATTTTTCTTATTTTTAAAACTCGTTTAGGTTTCAAAAAAGGAGGATAAAATTTGTACTGCTCTTTTTCATATTACGGCATGGAATGCTTCGTGGAGGAGCTATTTTTCAAACAACGGAGAAGATTTAATTTTGTCAACTTTGGACTTTATTTCAGTTTAAAAAAAAAAATAAAAAATTCTGAAAACTCTGGAATTGCGAAACTTGTTGGAAATCTTTTGACTATTGAGAAAAATCGAAGCTCTACGGAAAAGAGAACACAGACCAGTGATTCGAGAGTCACAGAAAGAACGTCGTGGTCATTCCACTCCACTGACAAAGCCGGAGAGAAAAAGATGGCAAGAAATAAAAAGAGAGGGAAAGAAGAGAATCTTATTAACACACAATGAGATAGTTTTGTTTCTCCGCTCTCTCCTCCTTCGGTAAAATTCTCTCGATCGAGTCGCGGGGTTGAAACCTTTAGCCATACCACGAATGCAATTCTCCCGATACCGGGTGTCCTTCGGAGAGACTGCATCGCGTTAAAATTTTTATAATTTTCTTTATAACAAAATTGCAATTTTATAATTAATCACAGACCGTCGCATTTGCACGTAGAAAAATTCGTCTCGTTTTGGACTTTAGGATGAAAAATCAAAATTCTTATGTTTCGTCACCGTTGCGTGAGATTCATTTTATTTTCGGGCCACCGATTGTATAAAAAACGTTTGCATTGCGCCGGCCAAGTCAAGAGAGACTCTCGTGTTTGCTCCATTGTTTCACGGACGCTTTGATAAATTACCGAATAATTGTCAAATGCTCTCTCGCGCGCGACCGCGAGTAAAAAGAAGAAAAAACGAGGGAAACAGATGAAGAAAAAAAAAAGGATTCCCTGCAGAATTATAAGGAGTCGAAAGGGACGATTCTTCGGCGGTTACAAAAAAGGATTGTGCGATCGTTTCTTCCTTCTCTTTTGCTCTCGTTGTACAAGTCACACGATCACAGAACAAAGATTGTTATATGGAGCGAGCAAATACATCAAGTCCCGCTTGATCCTCGGAGTGCAAAAAATCGTAATAATTTTTGTTCTTTCAACTCTCGACTATCGGGAACGCGTACAAATTTTATCCAATTTTTTTTCTACACATTTTCATTGCTCAACGACAAAAATGTATGGGAAACATTGAAAAAGACAAAAAATTAAGATTTTTTATCGAAATTTTAGAATTTAGACACTTGGCACGAAAAAACTTTGGAATAATGAGAAAATAACGAGGGATTAATAATACGCGCGGTGCGCGGTCTGATTTTTTTGCTTGGTCTGTTGGCTCGCGCGGAACGCGGTCGAAATCAACTAGCCAGAAAAATATCTCGTATAATATGTACACCTTGCGTGTACAAAATGGAAGTTGTAAGAGGGTGAGAGCGAGAAAGAGAGATGAGGAAACCGCGATCTCCGGGGGGATTTTAATCCTAATTCACGAGCGCGTTTAACTGTCGCGATAAAGTCGGGAGTGCAGAGATCTATAAATTTGTCGAGTCGAGGATAATTCTTCGGTAGCATTGGCAAGAGTAAACGCGAACGAGAAAGAGCGACGGAAGTGAAAAAAGAAGAGAAACAAGAAGAAAAATAACGGAGAGTGAGATGGATGTCGCGGTTTAACGTAAAGAGCGAGAAGGAGGGAAAGGAAGAAAGAGAGAAAGTGGCCGGTCGTGAGAAGCGAGAACCAGCGGTAATTTATCGATTCGTACGAACGAGAAGAGAGGAACCGCGGTAGCGAGAGCGCGCACCGCTTAGGAAGAGTGACGAAATAAATAAAGGAAGAAAAAAACGATGGAAGGAATAAGAAAAAAAAAAAGTGGCACGAAAAGCTTTAATCAGCGATTTAATCCGTCGCTCACGAGGCTTTTCGGTGAATTTATTTTTCCGGTAGCGTTCTCCTCTATCTCTCTGACCGGCATGGACGAATTGACGTGAGGACGGACGCAGAGAGAAAAAGTAAGAGAGAAAGCACGTGACTCCCGGCAATACGACCGAGAAAACACGCCCAGAACGAGACAAGATTAAAAAATCTCTTCCTCTCCTTCTCCCCAGCTCACAGCCCCTTAATTGCTTAATCCTGTTATTACGGGCCGCGATCGTGTCAAAGAGCATGTCCCGTAGGTTTCATTGAGACTAACTTGTAAAGAGCCACGCCGAACGTCGCAAAGCCTCGAAAAAACTCTCCATTTTCTAGAAGCTCAAAAAAAACTGACGTCTCTATGCTACTTGACTCGAAAAGTCGCGACATCCAGCCCAACGTCAAAACGTTCGAGGAACCCTATTTACTCCCCCTGTTTACAGCCAAATATTTGCTCACCCTTGCATCCTAAGACCAATTTTTTTCACGCAGCTCATCAACGTTCTCCAATGAGCAATAATTCGCTTTGCCGAAAAAAAAATTTCATTGGATACGTTCGACTAAAGGTCTTTTCAAAAAATCCCAAAAATTTTGTCATTGCAGCTAAAAATATTCAAAAAAGTTTATTCGGAACGTAAATTTTTGTCATCCCGATTGTAAATTTTGCTCGCAGTGTCGTAAAAAATGAAAAATATTGACAAAATGTTTCAATCATCAAAAAATATTGAATTCCCCATTTTTTCAACAAAACTTCGACGTTTTTTTGACGAAAATTCATTTTCAGTGTCGGCAGCATTTCGTCCTCACTATTTTATTATAAAATATAAAGAAATACCAAAATTTTACGACCAACATCCACACTGCATTCGCTGCACAACGATGCAACAACCTTTTGCTTTATCTTATGGACGACGAGAGGACTCTGCGAAAAGCCCGAAAGGATTTGGTGTGCCCAGCTGTTACCCAGGAGGTGGTAAGAAAGTAGATGTCGTTTTACTACCACGCAGTAGTGCGAAGTAAGATTGTCTCGGTATAGTCAGACGGGAGAGTTTGGAGTCAGTGACAAACGCCTTGGGCCTCTGTGATTTCAGTTAATTGTCGACGAAGCCATTTTTCACTGGTCGCTGTATAGCCGAGTTTGCTCGTACGACGTTTTACAGCGAGCGAGGGAGAGAGCGCGGAGGAAGATGTTGCGCAGAGAGAAGAGCGGGTTAGTCGTAAATATCCCGTAGGGCGCCGAGAACGCCCGAAAGGGCTAAAGGTTGGATGGACGTCTTACTTTTCGACGTCGGCTTAGCTCCGGACCAAGAGAGACAGATATATGGAGAATAAAATATATCCGTATATCTTATATATAGAGATACATATATAAGAAATACGAGGTATAAGATTGAGCCGAGCTGTGCGGCGTTAGCGTTGGCGTAACGCTCATGAGACGGATACAGCTTCTTCTTTTGTAAATAACCTCGGTAACGACGTCCGAAGAGAATATAAGAGCCTGACAAAATGAGCCAGGGAGAGGTGAGATCCGGAAGGGCGTGTCAACCATTCAATGGGATTAGGAAAACTTTATAGCTCCTTGAACGTCTTGTCTCATTATTCCCCTTTGGATCTAGTCGCCTTTTATGCCACTGATAAAATTTCAGAAAGATTACACGACCATCTTTACGGCTTAGACTGTTCGCTGCAGATGGCATCATACGTTTTTCCTGAGATTGCTCAAAATTAACGATACTGAAGTTTGCATCGTTGGAAAAAAACAGAAAATCCATTTTTCAATCATTATTTTCATAAGTAATCCACTTTTCCCATTTTTTTAGAAAATTCAGCCATCGAAGGCCAAAAAATCTGCTCTACGTTTTTTCTGACCTTGATCAAAGAAATTCAATCTCATTCTACGGTTTTCAAGAAGAGCGACTACACACAATGATGATGCCATGTTGGAAGCATAGGAAAATTGGAAATGATTAGAATTTTATGAAATTTGGTCAGCATACTCTTCAGTATTGAATATGAAAACCCAAATTTTCGGAGATTTTTTTACTACATAGTTTTCGATAGGTATGTCTTTTGCATATTGTAAACTTAAACTATTCAGCAACTATGCAGACGAAAAATTGGGAAAATGTTGTGTCATCGTATTTGATGCTAAAGAATATTATCATTAGAAGAATTGGTGTGGTCGATTTCGTGATGGTTTGCGGGAAATATGGTCATTGCTGAGCCGGCTCTGTTTTATAGACAAAACGGTTGACGAGGAATGATTCCAGAGGGAGAAAAAAGTGTCATTGGGTGGGGAACGGTCGCGCGGTGTGGTCAGCGCCGAAATTGGAGCCAGGGGATCGAAAATCTGGTAAACGAGAGTGCAAGGAGTGTATGATCCCCTGTGTGAAATCTTATTTCGTGTATGTCTGATAATGCGGAGCACCGAACATTTAGAGATACTTGAGTGAGAGACAATCATGTAAACGAGTGGTTGAAGCGCACGGAGATTTTTATGATCGTGGAGGAGCGATAGCTCAATTTTCTTGTGGCAGTTTTTTGGTCTTTTGGTTGTGCCTGAAACGGTCGCACATTGATGTCGCTATACGAGGAATATTCGTAGATCGGACTAAAAGAGCTGTACACATTCGCAGCTGAGGCGAAATAAAAATATAAGAGATTGTCCACCGGGGTGGAAAAATAACACATATCCCTCGGGTTAAGCCGATCGTGAACGCTTTTTTCTCTTTCTCTTTTTCTCTTTCTTATGGCTCCTCCGACAACCCCATTTTTTGGACACAATTCAAGGGAAAGCTTGGGTGATGCTTCGCTCGGGACGGTGGACAGCAAAGCACAGCAGCGGAGCACCAGGCATTTGAGCACGGGAAGAATTTTTTTCACACCCTTCACGTCAGCTCAAGAATACGTAAAGAAGAAAACAGCACGGAACAAATAAAGGGGGTTGGAGGAGACGGAAAAATCGTGGACGTTCCTGTATGCAGATAATATCTGTTCGACGTTCAATTTCCACAAGGTGCGAGATAAATCATTGTAATAGGGAATTGGAAAAGCGTTTTGTCTTGCGCGAGTCTCGGTCCTTCTTGATTTACAATCGTCGAAGCTTTTCGACGGTGTACGGCGCTGGACTACGAGCGACCCAGCGATGAAGGAGGAGAAGAAGAAGAAGAAGGATCTTCATCAGGGTCGAAGGTGAAATGAGCTGCGGCAGTCGCAAATCCTCGTGCTCGCTTCTCTCTTTCTCCACCTTTCGGTGTAGCTACATACGCGGAATGACATACGAGCTGCCGGTTCTTGAATCAACGAACAACGTCTCGTCTCGCGTGACGTTTGCCGCGAGTAGTGCGGAACGCAAATGTCTAGAAAATTTCTTGACTCGTAACCACAGTTATTATGGACGTGTGTGGCGATTCAGGGCACGCGACTATACACGAGAATCTCGTTGTACGGAGTCTCTATCTATCTCTCATCGGTTTTTCTCTGTCTCTCTTTGTATTGCGCTGATGGTGACAGTTCAATTCGAACTTTGGTGTTCGGTGGTCAGAAATGTTAGCCGCAAAACCGCACGTCCTCGTGATTTCTGTCTCTCTTGGCAGCCCTGGACATTTAGCCGAGGGGCCAACACAATTATCCGTCTCACTCCTGGCGCAGTTTTCCTCTCCCTTTGCCCCTGCTCGATGCCGCCTGTTATCCCGACCTCTGTTCAGGCTACTAGCGAACGCTATTTTGGTTACGGTTTTGTACAAACAAACATGCTCACGCAGACACGAGGTCACATACAGGCGATGAGCTCTCATCGACTCTGGCGCGGCACCCTCCGCACAACATCCAAACGTACACCCAACCGCTCTATACTGTTTTCGACACTCTGTTGCTGCTCCCATCGCAAAAGAGCGATGAATGTACACACGTCGAATGGCAAAATCGCGATACGCGGAGCCACGATCCCAAAATATTCCCGATGATGATTATAAGAGCAGTCGGAATGTCGGTCATGAAATTTAATGCACCTATAGCGGCCGGGACCCAGGCTGATGCGACTAGTGGTCGTCCAAATGTACGCGTTCGCTAATATTGTACGATCAAACGAAGTTCGATCGTGATTATACGAAGACGTCTCGTTCGAAGATGATTACCTCCCACCCAAATAATTTAACCCAAAGATCCCGTAATCATCTTAAAAAAAAAAAAACAAAAAAATGTTAACGAATTAAGGGCCTCTGAACTCTATGAGGATACAAGACGGACAGCGCCATCTCCAGGCACAGGCGAGGCTGCGGCGGGAACTTTTAAATACCCTAAAGGTTGTGAATATTAGCATAGCTGCCGCTACTACACTTAATCATCGAGAACGAGACGTCGTAGTATAATCCGCTCGGTTGACGGATTATTGCGTATACCAATGTTTCCCTCCGCGACCACAGCTCTTCTCTCGAAAGTACTACAAAACGAATATACATTAACTTGCCGGTTCTTCACACGTGGAGCATTATTCTTGATGTACTTGAATTTCGCTACCGCAATCCAATTATCCGACACGTTAAAAAGTTTTAACAAAACGGATACCATGCAAGAGGACTCGAGTGTCAGGTCGCGGTCAGTCCAATTCCATGTTTTTCGCAATCTTTAGACTCGCGACGATAACCTTGAGAGGGATCTCTCTTTTTTTTTTTCTAAAAAAAAAAAAAAGCTCTTTAGGCCCTTTTTTCGACTATTGCGTGTCCTTTTGCGCGTTATACATTCGTGATTAGCGTCACCTGTCAAGGATCCGATGGTCCTATCGAGATGTACGGAGGGAGGTAACTCGTTCGGTAAAAGAGAAGCCAACCGTCGCGCGGCTAGTTATATAGCATAAGCGCATATATGATGAAACGGGAGTTTGGCCGTGGGGGTTTCGCGCGAATCGAGGCTCTTAATCCAAGCACGTTCTCGCGCGTCAATCGTGTACGAATCCGGTCGTCCGGACGGCAGGATGGTGCCATGGGCTAGGAAGCTCGCGGCTCTGGCCGTAGAGGGACGAAGACAGGCAGAGAAAAGCGCATGGAACGAATGAAATGACCGAGAGATGCGAAGAGAGAGAGAGAGAGAGAGAGAGAGAGAGAGCAACGTCGGGCACACGCAGATTTGCCAATTTGCCGTCGGCGTTATGTAGGTGGTTAGCCCGGTTAGCTGCTGGAGTGAGATGAAGTGCGCGTTTACGAACGAGATTCTCGTACACCGGCGAATGCTGGAGGCTGATGTGCGGTCGAAGAGATTAATATGCGCGCGAGGCGAGAGAACGTACAACGTACGCTTTTGCTACACATGCGCATCGTATATACATAAATATGTATACACGAGAATACACGCATATATCCATGGAAGGGTGCGTATTCAGATAGAGACGATAGAACGATGACGGCTACTTGCTCTCGCCACGGTTTTGTTCGGAAGGAGGGAGTGAGGCGAGCGCGAAGGACGAAAACGACGGTAGGCCGCAGTATTCACTTGAATCTCGAGCCCCCGCTCCCCTTTCCGCATGAGCTTCCGTTTGCAAGCCGTTTCTCCGCGAGCTTCCTGCACAGCCCCTCTTTCCATATTGGCGTTCATCTCCCACGAGCACACCTCGGCTCTCCTACCCATCCCTTAGCCTCATAGCTATTGCTACGTTTGACCACCCTCGCGTTATTCTCTCTCCGTGCTCCTCTTTCAACTGCGCACTGCTCTTGCCACGATTGCAACGCTCATGTCCCAGGCTGGAAAAGGGACCGCGCGAGAGCTTTCCCGTGGCCGGAACACGTTTCCATTCCGTGCGGAGCTTCGCTCTCTCGCCCTCTTTCCCCATCCTTTCGCTCCCTCTCACAACCCACCGCTGTTGCTTCTCGTGCCTCCATGTTCCTCCTCTCAACCCCCGAATCAACGCTCTCTGCTCAACCAACGTTTAGTAATTTCTGTCACGAGTCATACGTTCCACGACTGGACTCCACCGTTATATGACCATCCTACATCACCCTCCCAGAGCTTCCCCGCTACCGGTACTACCGCACACTCCACCCTTACCGGTTTTTATCTATAAAACGAGAAACACATGCAACCAAGCCTCGACACTCTCGCACGAAATTGAAATCGACATCATGTCGCTGATATTTCGACGCAAGTTCGAACACTTGACCCTCTCGATTCCGCCTACTCGAGAAAGTTCCGGAGAACTTGGAATTCCGTCATCGGCAATAAATATGATAGCAACGCCTCGGTAGCCCCGGACGAGATGAGCAATCGGTAGATGAGCAAACGATAAGCATATCCAAAGAAAATGACACCGCATCTCGCGGGATCAATCCCCCCGGAAACTCGCCAGCCCTATAGTCCCCGTAAAAAACCCTTGTACTCTTTTTATCCGTTCTTACTTGGCGGGAAACGTCTATGACGTCAAAGAAAGCCGAAAATATAGGAGAGTGCAATGGTAGGAGGATCTTTAGCCCGGACACACCACGCCCAGGGGATTGAGCTAGCGACTTGTCGTTTTATCCGGTGAGAGAATCTCGTGCCAAAGAGAGGAACATCCCGGAGGATGTTCAAAAGAGAGGATAATAACTGCATATACAGGTCGCTCTGTACCTTTAGTTATATGTGTATTTATAGGAAGAGCACAGGCCGCGGAGCTCGTATCTTCTAGGGAAGGCGGAGCTTCTATTTCTAGTGGCTTGGTCGGATTCGTTCGCGGTTCGTGGGAGGCAAGAGTGAGATCCCACCGACAACGAGATATATAAACGAACGCGACTTGTGTCTATACCAGAGCACGGCATTCCAACTTTAGCTGCACCGTATATGCGCAGCATTAAAGTCGAGCAATGAGACTGTGTTAGAGTTATTTCAGCAGAGAGTCCAGAGGAGGACGCAGCATGTGACAAACCATAAGAACGAGAGAGGGAGAAGAAGACTCTGCTGCAGGCAACTACCAAGTAATAGTCCTTGCATCTCGACGCTGGTCCAAGTGACTGTGGGGGGATGTTATAGCTCTGGGTGGCGGAAGAAACTCCCTGGGAGCCAAGAAATGGAGACCGCGCCGAGAGAAATTGCACTAGGCACGCGCAAAACCAAGAGACTTCGTCTACACCCTAAGACAGATATATTACGTGTGTATGTGTCCACGAGGAATACCGCGGAGGCGGTACCGTATACATTAAGGTGGTGAGAGCGTCGGCGCCGAGAATCCGATAAATATACGACGAGACCTCGGCGGGCCAACAAAATCAGACATAACCAGCGCCCATTTTCCGACGCTCGTATTTACCAGCTCCGTCTTCATAAAATACATTTTGTACATTATGTATATGGAGCCATAAAATTATGTGCCTGGGTAGTTTTTGCAACGGGAGAGGAAAAAAAAAATTTTCACGAAACGACTAACGTCAAGATCTTAAAATACCGAGACTCGCGGTCCTTACCTCCTCTCCGACGTGACGAGAACTTGAAGTTTATCAAGATTCCGGGATCGGAAGGAGGCACAACCCAAATCAGCAATTTTCTTGATTGAGTTGAATTTTTTGATCGAGATCTTTGATTTTTTTCGACTTAATTATTCTTCCGATGAGCAAACGCTCGATAGGGTTTGTCAAGATTATCGTAATCGTATTCTCATCCCCCACGAACGACTCGGAGCCTGGGATCGTGAGCAGAACCACAAGCTGTAAAATTCAGGGATGGAAGATCTTTGGTTGCATAGAGAAAAAGTATCTCCGCGTAAGTCGGTGGTTGGGGAAATTTCCGTGGAGGGCATAAAAGCTCGCGAGGTCGCTGCACTCCCCCGGTTGGAGGTTGTCTCGATATATATGGCATGGGTACCTCAGTGCCCCGCCTAGTTCGCCTAAGGGGTGGCAAAGTGTTGAACATAGGAGAATTGCTGCGGAAGAGGAGGTTCGCCCGACGCGAACATCTCTTTCCACTTGCGCACGAAACCGCAATATAGATACCGTGTCTGTATGAATCCACGGCGGGCTCTTTTCGTATCTCCACATTCGTAGCAACTGTCGCGAATCCCCAAGCCCCGGCCATCCCTTATACGTGTGTGCTTATCGATGCACCCACCTAGACAGGACCCCGCTGCATCTTTCCCACTCTCTGTTTCTCCATCCATCGTCTCTCGTACACTTTCCTTCCTCTCCGACGTACCTGCCATTTTGTTGAACCGCGAAGAAAAGAAATACTCGAAGTTTCTCAAGTTTGACGAGTCGATACGCAAGAAATTCTGTAGAAGCGTATAAAACAATTTTGCAACGCGGTTCATTATTTTTTTTTAACATTTTCGGGTAAGCAGGAAATTCGAAAAAAAAAAAAAACAGAATTTCGTGATCTTTCGTTTTCCTCTGTTTGGGGCATCCTCAAACAATGGAAAATAGCATTTCGATTACTCGGGAGCACGGATGGAAATATGATATCGCTCGTGAATGGGACTTTTTCCGGCTTCGATACTGGCCATCAAATTTTGGAAACAAAATGGATTGGGTTGCATACTCGAAGCCTCATATTCGTGGCGTTCGCATCTCGTAAGAGAGCGCTGTTCAAAGTGGGATTCCGAAGGGAACAAAAAAAAATCTTTTTCATCGTTTCCAATGTGAATCACAATAACACCGAATCGCTGCTTTCTCGTTACACATTTGTGCATGTACGTTTGTACTACAAGGACTTGACGCTACGAATTTTTATTTTCACAATTGCATTTTTCAATAAAGGTCGCGGTCGGAGCAAGAGGATACGAAAGGGTCGCTGGGGATTGAGGATCGAGCAAGCAAATCTCTACACTCTCTCGCTCCCTCTCCCTCTGGCTTACACATTTATAGCATCGAACATGTAGCTAACCCTCTTTCACGTAACGAGTTGGACGTGCGGTATGCAGAATCGAATTCTGTACTAGTGACGCGTGTTTCCTGTGTAGAGAATCATTATTCGCAGATCAGCGAACTGGCTAATTCCCTCTCATGTTTGAATGCAATTATCAATCGTTGGATAACCATAACAAGGCATGTGTGAACGAATATACATCCCTTTCTCCCCTTTTATTAAAATATATATATCTATTATTATATACAGATCGAATAATGCGTTTACTGTGGGAAATGATATGATGCACTTTACCGGTTTCGTGTGATATCCATACAACTGCCAAGCGCGAGAGCAGACAGGGCAAGGGGGAGAAAGAGTGAGTAACAGCGCAAAAGGCAACAAGATCGAGGGAAGCAGTCAACTTCGTATCAATATTAAATCATCCAATGTAAAATACATTGGCTAAACTCCTATTTGCAAAATATTACGTTTCGAGACTTTTCTAAATCGACGATTCAAAATTTCAGTTTAAAAAAAAAACAGCCGGAGCTAGTGAGGATTGAGAAAAATCTTTCGTGTATTATTGAGGAGGAAAAAAATTTCCATTTCGTGAAATATATTTTTTTGATCTTTCTCGCGTTTGGGCTTTGAATGTGATTTTCGCGACGATATAATTAGAACGTTGCGGGCTCTTTAACGATGACGCGGATTCATAATGAGTTTCATGTTACTCTCTTGCTATATTATCTCTGCTGCTACTACAATCGTATCCATTTATATCCGTGATATATATGTGTGCTATAGCGAGGGACAGATGGACGAGAATCAAATGGAAAATTTCATTTCATCGCGTCAGGGAACTGATTCTCCTGCAGCTTAATGAATTTTTTGTTTTTTTTTGTTTTTTTTTGTTTTTTTTTTTTTTACTTGGAGAATCTTGATGAGCATGGAAAAAGGATTTGAAGTGTCTGATCGATTTGAAAATTTCCAATGGGATATTTCCCGTAGACTTGTGTATTATTGGCGAGTACGAAATGAGGCAAACGTTTGGGGAAAATTAGCGAATGGATGGGCACGTACTTTGCGAGCACGTATAGAGTTTCTATATATATTCATAGATGGTAAAGACACATGTGTATGAAAGGGAGGATTCGTACAGCTACGTCGAGATTGTGGAACGTGGCGAACGCATTTCCGCGGGGAGGGGGGAGCACACCGGGCGCACCTAACGTACGCGCGTATCTGTCATGTGGTAGAAAAGCAGTTAGCCTCATTTGTATTCTTAGGGGTGTGAAGCTGGTCGGAGCAGCGACTGTTTCACCTCCGGAGTTTCAACTCCCACCACACTTCGGTCTCTTTTCCTCTTTAGGCCTCTCCTATCTATTTCTCCGAGCGTTCACATCCTCGATTCGCTATCGCACGTCGTACGAATTATTCGGTAATCAAATTTTCTTGGGCCACGTCGTCGCGGGCTCCGGACTACGAACCATTACTCTCCTGACTTCTCTATTTTACGAGAGACTCGTGTGACCGGCGGGAGACGCGATCTCTGCGGACTCGTAAAAATATTATGCGAAATGTAAGAAAAAAAAAGACTGAAACTCAGCCATTGGAATTTCACTCCTCGACCCATTGATTTCGCATTACAGCTTCCGGTCATTTTAACTTTGAAAATCCCTCGAAAACTCACTTTTTCTTGATCAATCGGAGAATCTGGCTTTACGAACGTACAAATCCGTTTCATGACAACCACATTTTTGTTTGTAGCCGAAAAACAACGAAAATAGCCAGTGCCTTTGCCACTTTTCGAATCATCACATCAAAACTCTACACTCTTGTCATAAAAAAAAAATGAATACCTCGAGTGACACAATGTTTACCATGCCGAATCGCTCCTGCAGGAAAACTCGTTCTCTCACACATTTTTACGTTATTCTCCGAGTGTGTATTTTTTTTATAGCTTCATAAACACAGTACACGGATATTACATCGGATGTTGTGCCAATCTATGGATCTTGTCTCTCTCGGTCCATATACACGCCGAATACGCGTACATCAACGTGACAATGTACAACAACCAAACATATGGCCTAAAACTACTCGGATATTTCGATATCACATTTCTCATATGTGATGCGTACGAATACAATTCGGAACCGCATTTCCTCCTTCACTCATCGTTCCTCAATTTTCACCTCGCTTTTCAACGAGACTCTACTTGCTCCGATATTTCTATGTATACACAGTTTTGTGTAAAGCCATAAGAGCACCAATCGAATTCAACTCTACGCTTCTATGGACGAGACCGGCCAACACCTTTTTTTTTTTTTATCATCATTTATACATAAACTTTGAAATGCATTCATCGCAGAAAGCACAGAAATTTTTTCAATACTCCGGTCGCTGTTCAATCGACGCGAATGGGCCAATTAGGCCGACCGGAAAGAAAAAAAAACTGGATCAGTTTATCGAAGGTTAGAGGAGAATTTGTTGGCTTTTGGATCGAATGTTCCTGAGGAATGTGAAGAAAAGGTCGAGAAATTCGAGAAAGTAGGTCGTCGATATTGAAAAACTGTTGGGATTCGATGAAAAATTGGAAATATTTCCTCGGACTCGTTAAATATTCGTAGACTTGAAAAATTTCAATACGAACATTTTTTTTCTTGTCGATCGAGGCTTCCCAATCGATCGTGTAAGGTTAATGTCGTAATGTTCAATTTTTGTCGAAGGTTTCAGGTGTCTTTCCTTCGCGATATATACACACTCGGGCAACCATTTTTATTATGCCTCGTTTTGTCGTTTAAACTGTCGAGAGGGGAAAAAAGAAGGAAAAAATGATCGTGGTCTTCTGAACGGTCCGTCTCTCGGAGACGTGGCACGCCGTATCGCCTTGTACGACGTGCATGAAACTTTTATAACCTACTAAAGTCAAAAGTAAAGCGCTTTGTAACTGTCGAAGCTTTACAACACTTAATAGGGCAGAAGAGGAGAAAAAAACATGTAGAAAAAGACGAAGCATCCTTGTTGCGACGTTGCTACTGCGAGGTGATTGAAGGCTCGACGGAATATAGAAATATTCGTGAAGATTGTACCGAATTTCATAGATTTATGAGAGACACGAGCGAGCGTGTGATTCTCTGAATAAATGAAATTTCAATAAACCTGAAAAACCTTGAAAAGCCGAAAAGAATTCGAAAAAACTTGAAACTCTGGAAACATTTTTTTCCAACCGAACGAACTAGCTCTCAATTTATTTCTGCGCAATTTTGATGTCGAAAAAAAAGCAAGAAATCATCTTAAATGGAGGGTTGATGGAAAGGTTCGCGGAGACAATTAATTTTACGTGTTTTACGCTCGAAATATCAACCAAGAACCGAAGGCACGTGAGCAAGCGAGAATACGGGAATTTCTGGTGTTTCGTATGGTCGGCAAGAGCAGGGCAATTAGTGCGTTTGATAACGAGACGAGTGAAAACGCATCGATGAGATTCGCAGATGCGGAATGTCATACGCCGGTCAAAGGATGCACGGCGTCGTTCGCCAGTTTTCACCGCTCGGATGATCGTCGACTGGTCCAGAGAATGAGAGGACCCACATATATGCGTCCTATGAATATATCGCTATATAAAGTTTAGTCGGCTGACCGCGCGCTCGGGACAACAAAACAGTGCGAAGGTGTCGCGTCGCCTCTGAAAAGAGCGAGAGAGAGAGAGAGAGAGAGAGAGAGAGAGCGAAGGAACGCCTGCTGGACGAAATGACGAAGAAAAAACAAAAAACAAAAAAAATGCACGGGAGGGTTTCTTTTTCCAGTCTCGCAATCAAACGAGAATTAGCCTCCTTAGTCGCCTGCGTTTTCGCAAAAGCAACACTCTCTCCTCTCGCTCTTACGCCTCTCGGGGACATCGGGTTATTTCCCCTTTTCCACAACGCGTTCGTTCGTTCCGCTCGCCGCGAAATTTCTCAAACGTTGTCCAGGGAGATGATAAATAAATATAAAAAAATTAGATAAAAGAAATACCGCGTGTAATTACCACGAGGAAAAAGATTCACGGGACGAGAATAACGCGATAAAAAATACTCTACACGCGCACCAAAGGGCGAAAATACAATGGGAATCGCTATCGTTATGTTTTGGTGATTAAGCCACGAAGTAAATGTGTCCGGGGAGATTGGCGAATGGAAAGATCGCCTACGTCGTTCATCCAAGGGTTCGAGAGCATTTAATTGTCTTAATCGAAATCGAAAAGGTGATTTTCAATAAAATTCACTCGCACAACGATTTTAGATAGAAATTGATAATAAAAATTGTCGCAAATTCTGCGCAATTGAAATTTTCAACGAAACAAAATATGTGGGAGTAGAAAAATTTGTACTCACGTCTATATGGTCGTCCCTCCTCCGGCGTCGATCTTTCGGTGTTCTCGGATCCCGGTGTGGCATTGGTTTCGCGATCTTCTTCCTCTGGGGTTGGTCCACGATTGTTTCCGGCGGATGTCACAGAGCCCGGATTATTATTGACAGTCGGTGAACGACTGGCCGATCCCGCCGGACTTTGCGGTGCGATTTCTTGGTTATTGGAGGCGGACAAGCCCGTGCCACCGATGCCACCGGAAGAAGGCAACGACGGTGAGAACATGTTCGACATACCGGACAACGAGCCGATACTCGCCAATCCTGATGATACGCTTGTGCCACCGGTTTCGATCTTGAGACACTTGCTCGGCGGGGCAAACGCCGATGGCCCCAGTGGCCTGAACGCACTGAACGGCAATCGCGGGTCCACCGGATGTAAAAAATGATGAGGAAGATGTAACATATGATGAAGTCCGTAACCGAGCGAGGCCGCTGTACTGAATGGCACTTGCAGATCCTTCGTGTCCGATACCTTTTTTTTTTTTTTTTTCGTTTCCCCAATTTTACAAGAAAATTGGGGAAAAGGACAAAAAGGACATTCCCAAATTACAACGTGCAACGACTTCCCGGCAATTTCATAATTTATCATTCCTATCAAGTCCTCAAAACACTTATATTTAATCTTATGAGCGTTGAACCAAATTGCGCACGGAAAATGTAATTTGATCGATCGATGTCGTTTCCATTTTTTTTCGCATGTGGTTTTCCTGTTTCAAAATCATCGTGTACATCGACAATGGAACGGATTTGGCAAGGATTACGATACTAAAATTTGCATCATTAGAAAAAGGCAAAAAATTTATTTTCTAATCATTATTTTTATAATTACTCCTTTTTTTTGCGATGTTCAAGTTCGCATCGTTGAAATGCAACGAAAACTGATTATTTTTTTAATCACAGTGCCGAATTTCCGGAACGTTTTTTTAAAAACAGTAAGGCAGACCTGTTTGCCATTCAAAAACGGAATTCACTAAATAAAATGAAATAAGTGGATTTATTATCAAAATAATGATTGAAAAATAAATTTTTCGTTTTTTTCCAACTGTGCAAACTTCAGTATCGTCTCTTTTGCCATTTTTTCAAGTAAATTCAGTTTTCGGATGACAAAAAAGTCTGCTCCATTATATTTAACGATGCTTTGCGAAAATTTGGCACGCTGCTTGAAAAAATTATCAGTTATCGTTGCATTTCAATGATGGGAACCGCAAGATCTCCAAGAAAAAAAGGGTCAGAGTGACTTGAGGGAGTTCAATTATCCGTCGACGCGACAATCAGAAGTGCACTAAGTTTTGTATGAGAGGAAAATATATGATACGTGTATGATCCGACGATAAGTTTATTCGTCATGATCGTTACGTTTGCAACGTTTTTGCTCACATTCTGAGGCTCTGGGCTCGAAATAACTTTTTCGGACGAAACTCTACGATTTTATTAGTAAATAACGTGCAAAGTGTTGACTTGGTATTTTTTTTTTTTTGCTTGACAGTCAACGGAACGAGGATGAACGACCGATTGTAAAAAACGTTCGACTACCAAGAATCACGGCACGTGATTAATCGCAGCGATCGTGAAAGAAGTGACGAAAAATAGAAACGATTGACGATCAGCTCGGAATAAGAAGAAAAGATTTTGTTGTTTTTTTTCTCTCAATGGCTTTTGGCGAACGACGCTTTAGAATGGCGCGAGTCTCCTGACGTCAGCGAACATAATAGCGTCAAAGATGAGCAAAGAACTTTGAAACCTCATTAATTTATTTAACTATCTTTTTTGTCGCTCTGATTCAACGCTCATTGATTTTTTGCTTATTTTGTTTATTCCGTTTTGCACGAACGCCCATGGATGATTAGTCTGCATGCACAATTTTTATTCCGTCGTTTTCAATTTGTTGAATAGAATATTCAGCATTCGTTGTGGGCAAAACTTCGCAATTGATTTCTCATCCTCAATTTCGTGAAAATGGATTCGAAAATTTTTTCTTCCATTGGATCATTTTTAAGAGAGAACATTTTCAATGTTTTGGTCATAGTTCATGAAATTCTTTCGAAAATACACGAAGAATTCCGTGGGATTTATAATTCGTACAAAATGTACAAGCCTGTTTAATAGTCGATCTGGATGAGCTGAATAAACACATTATTAGGCTAGAGTTCAAGGTCAAAATAGGTTTGTAAGCATGCGGGATTTAGGCAAGCTCCACTAACTTGTGGATTGAAGGGTCTCTGCATTCTCAGGGCGTCGGGGAGGCCCCCGGCCTGAGAGAAAACGACGAGGGACGGTGGCGGGAGGTGATTCGGCACGTACGTCGAATTGTCCATCTAAAACAGACCGGCGATTTCCTCTTTGAAGCTCACAATCTCGCGTTTCGAACCTCGCATCGTAATGCAATGTGTCGCTAGCAAAAAAAATCTCGAAAAAGACTTTCTTGTCGCCTGAACGGTTTATCGCGACTCTGGTTCTCGTGCACTTGGCAAATTCACATTTTCGCTAATTCTCCAAGCCTCCAACTTTCTTTTTCCTTAGGGGAAACCTTCCCCGACCGATAAGACGAATTCTCGTTACGATAATTTAATCGCAGTGACCATTTTTGTTCTTTGTGCATTTTTTTCGTCCAATCAAAAAATTGGAAAAATTCGCGAATAAATGGTTAACTCAATGGTCCAAAAGAGCCACTAGATTTCAAGGATTTCACGTGATTTTAACTGAAGTACGCGATATATTATGAAAGTGGAATGAAAACCGAATCGGTTTTATGTTTCGAAAGTGTGTGTTGTCACGATGAGTGGCAAGCCACACACGATTTCGTATAATTGTCGATGAGGACGTCAGTGGAAAAATTGTTTTGCACTTGGAGCGCGTTTCCCCGACAAACGTCATTAATAATCAAGCGTTATTAATACTTCGGTTGGCTCGATACGCGCGTTCGAATGTTCCATAACATAAACGCAACGAAACATCACTCGATATTCTCTCACAGGACCTTTTGCACACTCTTTGTTTGAACGATTCGAGTATCGCCTTTCCAATACCCGGACAAATGGACTATACATTTAATACCTTTGTCGACGAAAAATACAAAAACTCATCGAACGATTGCTGATTAAACGATTAATTAAAAACCCATTGATTATAAATTGACAAACGATATCTGATAAAAAGCAAATCCGAGAATCGGTTCGAAATTCTATGAAATCGTGGCGGAAACAGAAAACTCTAAACCGAATTTTTTAATATTCCGAATTCATGGTCAATTATTTTATTTTTTTTTTAATAAAATTTTATCGTAACGAACGATTCGTCTTTTTTAATCGAGACCTTCGTAAAAGTCAAATTCACCGGAAAAAACTTCTCCAAACAAAAAAACCAAATCTGCCGTGACGTTTTTCCGTTTTTTCGAAAATTTACTGCACCCCGAGACAAAATTTTCTTTCAATTAATTCAAAGTGCAAATTAGTATCGAGATTCCACGGTTTTTGGGCTCCACCGATCACGAAATCTCGAAGGGAACCAGAGTCGCGCGTTCAGACCGAGAGGCGAATGGAAAATGCGTGAGATGAATAAAAAAATAAGAAAGAATGAAGAATGTAATTACAGTGGGTCCGCTGTCTTTCCACATGGTGGTAAGATCTTGAAAAGTCTCCTTTCCGCAAGATCAATTAAATCGTGTCCCTCTTTGGAATAAAAAAAAAAAACAAACCCCTCACGTTCACAAAGTTCGTAAAACTTTCCTATCAAATTCCATTGAGCATGAAGAAAAAAGTCTCTTCGGTAGCGAACTAATTCCCAAACGAAGAAACGTCACACTGAACGCACACACGTGTAATATTTTCACGTTATTAGAAAACTTGTCGATGGAATTTCGTTTGAAAATAACCCGCGTAAATTTGTACCTAACCTCGCGACGTTGGCCGCACCACGAAATACACGCGCGAATTACGAACGCGGTAGACGTCAAAGGATGCTTTGTCCTTTATCGAGTACGAAAACCGAACGCTCGGACTTATGAACGAATCAGCGAGAATGCCGAAAAGTCGTTTTCGACATAATTACGCAGTCGAGATAACGATAAACAATGATAAACATCGCGGTGAATATTTATTCGAATAACAACTCGACTGAGCGCGCGCGCTTCAGTTGTTAACCTAACCTCAACTTATGATTGACAGTGTGTATATTTTCATTATTTATTTGATGCGCGATTATAACCTCGAAAAAACGTGCCGGGATGTGAAACTGATTGAAAGGTTATGTTGAAGCGAATTGGTGATGTGTGGTTATAAACGTAAGATTGTGTGTTGGCTCGTGTTATGAGCGAGCTGCCAAGAGGAAACCGCCAGCCCCGGTTCGAGCTACCTCGTGGGACATGCGAGTGCAGACTGATTCGAGCGTGCGTTTAGGTAAGGGTACTTACCCACAACGTTCCCACCGGCCGTCACCGCGGCGGCTTCGTAGCGGCGGTTATTTTTTTCGTTTTTTTTTCGTTCTTCTTGTTATCCCCCTTAAACACAGTGGAACTCGTGACGAAGGTGGTGGCGATGGTGGTTGCGGTGGTGGTGGTGGCGGTGGAGGCGGACCTCACGCGACCTCCTAGTGGATACGTCTTGCGCGCGTGTTTTACGCCGCCATAACCCGGCGCCACTGTACAATGAGCGTCTATCGTCAGCTGGTTTTGCGATATTTCAACTATCTCTCTTTCACACTCTTCAACAACACGCTAAACCCTCTTTCTCTACTCTCTGTCTCTGTCTGTTTTCGTTCGGATGCGCAATACCATTTTGCGCATATTGCACACTGCGCATGCGAGCGTTTACACCAAACGCGTCAATTAACCGATTCATTTCAGCTCCCGATGCTGAACAAGATACACGCTTCTTTCTTTCGATAGTTACATTGAAATTTCGCACCCGAGGCAATCGTAATAATCAAATCATTCATTTCCTTCGGCTACTGCAGCTATGGGGAATAAAAAATTCAACGTTGTTTGTTTTTCATTTTTGTTTCTGCCAAAAATAAAAAATATTTCTTTAAAAAAAATTAAAAAGTATTATTTTTCAGTTTATCTTTGCTTTTTGCGTTCATTACTCACCTTCATCTTCCGGTTTCGCCATAGTTGTCATGATTGCCGATTTATTTCATAAGTACCTACGCGATTGAAATGGTTAACATGAAGAATGTTTAGAATTTTTTAACGAATATAATTACACCCTTGATTATAATTTCCATATAATCCACCTATTCAGCATACTAAATTTTTGCAATGCTTCTTGTCACGATACTAATCATTTTGGATCGCGACACCAGTTTAACTTTTAACACACACCAACTATTATTGGAATCTAAGCAACTTTTCAGGGTTTTTATTCACCACACCTTGTTGCTCTTGTCTGTCTATCGAAACATGACCTTTCGAAGCGAAAACTTGGTTTCATTTAGAAAAAATCGACGCTCTGTTTTTTTTTCTTTCACCGATGTAAACAATAATTGCAAACACAAATGTATATGAACTTCCAGAAACACGCGTTTAGCGATGCCTATCGGGCTTTCTTGAACTAGCCAACAATTTTTCACGTACCGACCGCCGATGACTCAAGCTTTCTCATCGGAATTTCTTACCAGCGGAGCAATACGGCGTGCAGAGTTTTTACCTGATGTCCACACCCCATTTTTCAATACGACCGATAAGCGTCGTCCATGCCATTCACGTATACTTTCCCCGCCTCCCACTTGTGATTGTTGTGTAGTTGTGTAGTAAGCGGCGGAGCGTCGAGAGTTTACGCGAGTGCAGTGCGTCGTTCTCGAATTAGGAGCGTGGTGTGTTTCGACGAAATAGCAGTTTTCGTTTTTTTGTTTTTCATGGGGACTGAGAGGACAGTGTATCTTTGTTAATTTGCAGCAGGTAAGTTCATGGAATTTCTAAAAAAACGTGAATGTTCAGAAGCCAGTGATGATAGCGACGAACAGAAAAAATAATGAATCGCCTTAGCGCTCGTGAGTAACTCCCTGCCACTCCCTCATTCCCCTCCACCTTTTCTCGTACACGTTTTAATTGACAACAGTGAGTAATACCGCAAGTATTCCTGATTGCCATTACAAATTTGTCCTTAATTTCGAAGTTTTTTCCATATTTCGGCCAAATCAACCACATTCTAGGAATTCTCCATAGAATTTCATTTTTTTTTCGCTCCAACAGGTGGGACAGTTCAGTTCCAAAACACACAAACTCAATCATGACGATCAACTTATTTTTCTTCACCATCCTCTCCGCTCTCATTTCTCTCTGTCAGCCGCAAAATATTTTTTACGGAGATGTTCAATACAACTGCCCCAAACATTGGACCAAATTCCAAGAATCTTGCTATCGCTTTGTCAAAAGTCCTCTGAAACGACGTGAAGATGCCAGACACACTTGTCAGGCTTACGGAAGCGATCTACTCTCTATCAATTCTGTCGAAGAACACGGATTCATTCTGCAACAATTGTTGTGGCAGGATCCCCAACATCGAACATGGTACACAGGTAAATCAAATTTTCTGTTCAATAAAAGTTTTTAAAGGAGCATTAATCATTTGATTCGATGGTGTTTTGATTTTTAAATGGAGAAAATTTTTTTCTCTCTGCTCGGCCTTCTTGGTATTTGTACAAAGGAAATTAATATTTCTAGGGATTCGGCAAACGGGTGGTTACTGGTCAAACGAGGCGGATGGCACGCAATTATTAAATATGGAAACGGCGTTTCTGCCGGACTACAGTGACGGTGTGACGAGTCGAGACTATCTAGCGTACTCGTTTAACAGTAACTTGAAGCGCTGGGGATTTGAGAAGTTGGTGGGCAACGAGACGCTTCTTTACATATGCGAAGCGCCAAGGTCGCAGTTACATAATCTGGCTGAAGACGATAGAACGTATACATATGGAATTGACATTGACAATCCGCTGCGTATACCGAGAGGACCTTTTTTCATAAATCAACCTGTTAGCAAAATTTTTGATGTACCGAAACGTGGACAGCTCAACCAAGTTGCGCTGACTTGTATCGCCGGCGGTTATCCAACACCGACGTACGAATGGTTCAAGGAACACTTTGCAGATGCTCGTTTGATTGCCACGCCGATCGATCCATTGAAAAATCGACGATATACACTCAGCGGCGGTTCCTTAATCATCAACAATCCGTCGCAGAGCACCGACCGTGGGTCGTATCATTGCAAAGCGACCAACGAATACGGCAGCATTATTTCTGAGAGCGTCGAACTTTCTTTTGGTTACATGCTCGAGTTCAATCTCAAACGTTCCGACGAACGAGGCCAGCAAAATTGGGGTAGGGCAGTCTACTGCGAGCCTCCTCATCATTATCCAAGCGTCGAATATTATTGGGCGCGTGACTACTTTCCTAATTTAGTTGAACAAGACAAACGCGTGTTCTCGTCGAACGATGGAACACTTTATTTCTCAGCTCTCGAGCCTATCGATCAAGGAAATTATTTGTGCAACGTTCAGAGCATCGCCTCTGATACTGGCCGAAATGGCCCGCTGTTTAAGCTCAAAGTTGAACCCCATTGTGAGTAAAAATTTGACATTTTTCATCGCATACACTAAAAATACCCATCGTCGAACTTTCTTCGCAATAAAAAAAGAAACTATTCATTTTTCAGCGTCTTTTCAACAACTGAAGTTCGCTAATAATTTCCCGAAAGTCTTCCCGGAAGCTCCGGTCGTTGGTGAATGGGTGCGCTTCGAATGTGTCGCGTACGGATAGTGAGTATCAACTACGACAGCAGCAAATTAATTTTTACTATTCTGCCATTTATTTATCGCACATTCCGGATAAATATTCAAATTCGCAAAATTTACATTGAACTTCGAATTCTAGCCCCGTGCCTTCTTACAACTGGACGAGGAAAGGAGCCCCGTTACCGAGAGGGGCTCAATTATCAAGTTACAATCGTATTTTGACGATTCCTCGAGTCCGCATAGAAGATTTTGGCGAGTATATTTGTCGGGCCGAAAACAATCGTCTTTCGATCACCAATTCGGTCTGGCTGACTATCCAGGCGACTCCTAATTTCACAATCCCCCTGGAAGACAAACACATGGACAATAGAGCCGATCTCGTGTGGACTTGCGAAGCGTTCGGTGTTCCCGATGTCATTTACAACTGGTTCAAAAATGGACAACTTCTAGACAATACAACGATACCTCCGGAAGATCGTGATCGATATTTCATACAGGACAATGTTCTGAGAATCCATGAATTGGATGCTGAACGAGATCCGGGGATGTATCAGTGTCGTGCCAAAAATCAACTGAAAACTGCCTACTCTTCGGCCCAACTGCGCGTGTTGTGTAAGTCTCTCGTGTCGTGATTTCTTTTCGCATCCGGGCGAACAAATTGTTTGCCTTCCCTTGTTTTTTTCCGAAATCATAAATTTAATGAATTTCCGGAAATCGACTCGGAAAATTCCATTATATTTGAATTTATTTTCGCAGCTTTAAAACCATCGTTCAAGAAACGACCTATGGAGTCTGAGACGTACGCTGCGGAACGTGGCAACGTAACGATCGTTTGCAACCCCGAAGCTGCTCCCAGACCGAAATTCATTTGGAAAAAAGATGGAAATGTCATTGGCGCAGGTGGAAGACGACGAATTCTTGAGAATGGAAATCTCATAATTAGTCCCGTGTCTCGCGACGATGAAGGCACTTACGTTTGTACAGCTTCGAATCAGTACGGCAGCGACGAAACTCGCGGTCGACTCATCGTTCTGCGTAAGTCTATTCCCTTGTCACACTTACGTCGATCTGTTCATCAGCAAAAATATGAAACAGGGAGTGGAAAAAAATAATTGAGACGAAAAAAAAACGCTCAAGCACAGGAAAAAATTTAAAAAAAAAATGTTTTTCGAACAGGCGGACCATCCTTCATCGAATCTTTGCCTCCGAGGATCTCAACCGCTGTGATGTACAACCAGACCTTCCGTTGTCAAGCGGAGATCGAGTCGATTCTCGACGCCGCTTACGTCTGGGCGCACAATGGAATCCGAATAAGGGACAAAGATCTGAAGAACAATCCACGTTTGAAGATCGACAACGGCGTCCTCCATATAATAAACTTGACGCTTGCTGACGCTGGTGAATACGAATGTATCGTTGAGAGTGCCGTTGGCCGCGTAATCAGTAAAACGATCATAACCGTCGAAGGTCCTCCCGGACCTCCGGGCGGTGTACAAGTTGCCAACGTCGTCAAAACCTCCGTCACTCTCCAGTGGACCGACGGAGCTTTCAACGGTCGAAAAATAAAATTATACACGATTGGCGCACGATCCCATTATGTAAATTCTTGGTTCAACCTCACGGAGAGTGAGTATAATCGTTATATATACGGAAAATGGAACTCCCACAATAATTATTAGAAGAAAAAAAATTTAAGAGCTAAAATTTGTAAAAAATACGTAAAAGAATTTTTATCTGTTCCTTTCAGACATCCCAGCGATAGAGATCGACAGGTACACCGGCAGGAAAGAGGTGTACCTCGAAAAAATATTGAATCCTTACACAACGTACGAATTCCGTGTTTACGCGGCGAACGAATTGGGTTACGGGCCGCCGTCCTTGCCCTCGCCAAAATACAGTACGCCACCGGACAGGCCGAGCAAAGCACCGTCGAACGTGCGGGGTGGTGGAGGGAAACAAGGAGACTTGACGATAACTTGGGATCCGTTGAAACCCGAGGATCAAAACGGTCGACGCATTTATTACAAAATTTATTGGCGGCGTCGAAATGCCGACTCCGAATTTCAATCGGCAGCACTGAAAAGTTACGGCAACATAGGCTCGTACGTTGTGCTAGTTCAGGCCGAATATTATTACACGGAATACGACGTCAGGGTTCAGGCAATCAACGAAGTCGGAATGGGACCCGTTTCGGACATCGCGGTCGTTTATAGTGCCGAAGAAATGCCAAGGACCGCGCCACAGAAGATTCTTACGATGAGTTACAACAGCACGAGTTTGAACGTGACCTGGGAACCACTGGAAGGATCGCGAGAAAATATCCGTGGAAAATTGATTGGCTATCGTGTGAAATATTGGCCGGACGAGGGCAAAGAGGACGACGCGATTTACTATTTATCGAGGACGACTCGACCTTGGGCGTTGATCGTCGGTCTCCAACCTGATCGATTTTACCGCACGAAGGTTATGGCTTATAATTCGGCAGGTGCCGGACCCGAGAGCGAACGATTCATCGAGCGAACGTATCGCAAAGCTCCGCAAATGCCACCGAGCTCCGTCGAACTCTACGTCGTTAATCCGTCGACGGTTTACCTCAAATGGCGTTACGTTCAGCCGAGCCTCGACGAAGAACCTCTCGATGGCTTCAAAGTTCGCGTCTGGGAACTCGATCAGGACATGAGCACCGCCAACGACACGATCATACCCGGTGGCTCCAAGCTCGAAGCTTACATCAGCAATTTAACTCCCGGAAAAACTTATAATCTCCGTGTCTTGGCCTTCAGTCGTGGTGGCGATGGCCGAATGTCCAGTCCCATCACTCAATTCCAAATGGGCGATCCACGGGAATTCAGAAATGCCGCCAGCGAGAAAATCCTCAACGCTGGCGTCGGCGTTTCGATGATTCTAATTTTGTATCTCCAAGGCTTCGCCTAGTACTCGATTCGATAAACATTCATAAGGACGACTGTCGACTCAGGACTGTCGATGAATTTTTTCAATCGATCACGTACGATCGGAGCCAAAAATCGTGCTTTATTAATTTTTTCTAGTTTTTGCACCAAATTTGTTGATTTTCCGTGACGCTGCACACTTTTGCAACATTGCACGTGGATTTGCAGCGCTGCAGCTGCTCCTCCTGATCCAAAATCTGTCTTTACGAAAAAAACATCAATAATTCGTAACCTCCAGTTAATTTCGTAGACTTTTCGAAAAAACCAAAAATAGGAGAAATTTTACGTGACTCCGGGAAAGCCAGCACATTTTTCAACACGAGTTTCTTAACAAACTTGTCGATTTTAATTCACAACCGTCCAGTATGTCGATCCTCCTTAACGCCAATGAATCTCAAATATTAAAGGATCGGCCTAAAAATCCATTGGATTTCATGCACTTAATGGTTCAAAACGGCTCACAGTTTGCTATCGTCGTGGCCTCGGAATATAATTCACCAATCATTTTTACGTTTGTTCAAAAAAACGGAATTATTCATGGGTCTCCGAGACCCAGCAATGCATTTAGAGGTAAAAATACACGTAACCAGAATTATTGGAAAAATTCGTCGACCTCCTCTGTTGGAATCGTCCCCAAACATGTATATTAAGGTGGTTCATTTTTTAATAATATTTTAAGGACTTACGCCATTAGTTTGAGAAAAAATATTGTTTTGAAGTGCGGGTGAAAGCCGCAAACTCATTCTTTTTTTTACAAATGATCCTCCGCAAGGATTTAACGAGAAGGAGTATTTAGCGAGCAAAGAAAATTCGTGCAAATGAGCCACCAGGGCTCATGTACATTTCGTATTTTAGAAAAATAATTTTTTATATATATTTTTTTTTCTTTTTTCTCATTATTTCTGCACCTACAGTACGAAGAACACGAAAAAATCTTCTGGTGTTGAAAGATAAAAAGAATATATACATCGTGACCACTCAAGACGATGTCTGCAACACACGTTTCCGTCCATACAAACAGAACTAACAAAAAAAAATGTCGACATTTTTTTTATAGATATATATTTATGAATATATATAAATATTGTATATTTAGACTAAGCATGTTGTATATTCCACTACTAAATAAGGAGATGGGCTTTTTTCTCTAATTTTTCACCCTCGGAATCTCTCGAAGCCCTCTTCGAAATTAAATCTCCGTCTCTTCCAACGTTCATCGGGGAACGAGATTTATCAACCACACAGACGTCGATTAGTAATTAAGATGATAACTTTTTTTTCTTTTTTTTGCTACTCCATTTGTACCGCTCGATTGAAAATCAATAGAGAAATACATTTTTTTACGACACCATACGCTTCTCTTTTGCACCATTCGCCCTATTTCTTATCTTCATTTTATTTTCAGTCACAATTACCAAAATCATCGTTTATCAAATGTGTTCAATTCTCTTTTCAAATTATTCGTTCGGGATTTTTTTTTTTTTGAAACTTTCTTCGAATTTTTAGCACCAGCCACATGTTTACGATTTGTTCCAGACAAGAAACATGAACCATTTGATTTTGGGTTCGAGAACATAAGCAAAACGATCAACGAGCTGAGCGGGGGACCTGGGAGAATGAGGGACAATCGGTTAAGTCTTAAACTTCGAATAATCAATGTTTATTCATTTCATTCGATACAGATGAGGTTCTCGTCTATGCTAACGATATTACAACTGCGGTTATACACAGAAAAAAGAATAGAATTTGAAAAAATGTACGAAAGGTGAATAACGAAAGGAAGATTCGGTCGAAGGAAAAATAAAAATGAAAAGTCTAGAAACGATAAATATTTGAGAGTATTAGAAGAAAGAAAAAAACGTCTTGTTGACTTTATGTAACGTGAGGTACAATTATCATATACATATTTATATTTATATGGCATAATAAGATAAAGGAGGGGATATGCATTCATGTGATAAAAACCATTGACAATGGTGAATATTTTGTCTTCTTTTCGCTACGTCTAATCGACCAAATGGACGATGAATCTTTGAACACCTTCAGAACCTATATATATATGCATTTACATATATATATGTATATATATATATAACACATATACTAGTCGTCTAGGGCTAGTAAGTATTCGCGTAGAGCCTGGCGTCTCTTTCTCGCTATATTCCTCTCTCCTGCTTCTATCGTCGTTCAGCACAAAAGCCAATTGCCTTATTTATACTTTTCAAACAAACTAAAGACCAAAAGCCTTTATAAGAGGTGCTCCACCCTCGAACCAATTCCTTTTTTTTTGTTTTCTTATCAATCGATCGAAAAAAAAACATTTTATTGAAAATTTGACCCATTTTTTTCTGTCCAGTGTTTTTTTCCTTCGAATAATTTTTATTGAGAGGAAAAAATAAGAGGCCTAGTTTTTACAAGTGATTCAACAACAGTACATCTTCTATAATTTCTTTGTACTATTGCTATCGTTTTTATTGGAATTTAGAAGAAATCTTCGTCCCTTGGACTCGCTATATATATATTATTTTTGCATCAAACAAATTCGAAAGGAACGTGGAACTCTCTTTCTTTACGTTGAGAGAAGAAAAACGTTTCGCGCGATTCGGCGCGGACAGCTTTATCGAAATACTATGTGGAATCGAGCTTTAGCGAACCTTTTGATTTTCTTTTTTTTAGCGGTAAACCATCCTCGTGGTTATTTGAATTATTACATTTCTCGTCTAGAGAGGCGAAAGCTCCACTGCTGGCAGACCCATTTTCGCTCGCAAACTTGTCACGTCCTCCTCTATTCTGACGAGCAACTTGAATTTCTGGAACATAAAGAAAAACAGTTTTTATATTTTTTTTTACTGAGTTCAAGCAATTTTCGCCGTGTCCGCTATAAATTTTCATGAAGTAACAATTTTTATTTAAATTCAAAGTTTTATCTTTATTTACGCATGAAAATTTATCGTCCGCACCGTGAAAAGTGCAAACAAATTTTTTTTCCCCCCCGGATCATATTTTTTTAGGAGAATTAACTTATTTAGAGGCTCTCCCTGTTTGGATAAGTAATTTCCGTGCATACGAGGATATAAATGCAACAATACCGTAGTCGTATCGCCGGGTGTCGTCATCCAGATGTAAATCATGTATCCGGGTATGCAAAGCATCGATGACAATGCCGTGAACCAGCCAAATACGTGCGACCACCAGGGATATTCGTACTCCAAGTACTTGACCGGCGTCCATTGCACCAAATTGAAGAAAAAGACACCCTGCACCATTTTTGCCAATAATTAATAACGTCACATCCGGAAATACAAGAAAAATTAATAGTCAGTGTGATTTTTCGAATTTTTACTAACAATGCAGATCATCGGTGTTGTGAAGCACCAGCAGAATTTCCACCACATGAACGGATAGTAGCCGATCATGTCGCGAATGCCATCGTAAAATCGGTTCACACCGAACGCCCAACTTATCGAGATGCACTCGAAGAATATGAGAAACAACAGACAGAAACCGGAAACGGCGTAGGAATCGAGGATTTGAAAAACGTACATTCCTCCTTCCGATACGCACGATAAACCAACCAGATACGAGAGCACGCAAACCACCGCAATGAATATTTCCTTGCGCCTTCGGAGCAGCTGAGGCCACTCGTCCACCTGATCAAACAGATGCGGGGTCCATGATTTAGAGAATTTGAAAAATGAAGAAAAGAATTTCGGACGGAAAAAAGGGCTTCAATATTTTTTATAGAGCCAATGAAAATGAAAGATGTTTTTTTTACCATTGCCGTGATGAACCCTTCCATCGTACAAAATTGCGAGTCAAGCCCAATAAGTAGAAGCATAAAAAAGAAGAGACAGGACCACATTGGGGCACCGGGTAATTGAAGAACCGCTGATGGATAAGCGAGAAAAGCGAGTCCCGGACCGGAAGCTGCTACTTCGGCGACGGGTTTTTGTTGCTCGTGAGCCATAAATCCAACGACGGAGAAAATTACGAACCCGGCGAACATACTCGTCGAAGAATTCACCGAACAAACGATAAGCGCATCCTTGTAAACGTTGTTGCTAAATTTATTGTAACTTCCAAGAGCTACGAGAGTCCCGAGGCCAAGACCGTATGAGAAGAATATTTGAGTCACGGCATCGATCCATACCTGAGTTGCCAAAATTTATTAATGATTGTCAAATATTTTTATTCTTTTTTCGTTTCATTTCGTGTTTGTTTTTTTGTTTTTTTTTTAAATTTTTTTATTTATTTTTTTGACTCACCTCGGACTCTTTGAGTTTGGACAAATTTGGACTAACGTAAAATCGTATTCCTTCCATCGCGCCTGGTAAAGTGATACCGCGAATGAGAAGAATCGTTAAGAGCACGTAGGGAAATAATGATGTGAAATAAACGACTTTGCCGGTCCATTTGACGCCTTTCCAAATGCAGAAGTAACACATTATCCAAACGACGAGCAATGTACCAGCCAGCTCCCAACGTATGCTACCGATGTTCTCGATACCATCGCTGATCTGGAGAGCTCGTCGTCTATTCAAAAAATAAGTGAAGAAATAAAAATTTCGAATTTTCGACAAAATTTCTTCTTTCCACGAGACTTCGTTCACTTACTCCCAAAATTCTTTGACAGGATCCGTGAGCTCCGATGCCGATACGTTCAATTGATTCAATGAACACATTTTCACGAGATTGTGGTTCCGGGTCATTTGGTCCCAACACTGGAGACTTCTTCTGTCGTAAGGGTTCACACAGGTTTTCGTATTCCAGGGATTGTTGCAGCTGCCCCACGGCAAAACTGTCAAAGATGAATTTTTTCCGATATCACGATTTTTTATCACTATTTCTGCAACTCCAAAGCTCAGGCGGTCTCGCCATTATTTCGTACGATGGCTTGACCGAGAATAGACAAACTTACCACTTCGCATGGAAATGAAGAAATAAAATATGGCCCAGGCAAGGATAACGATGTAGTAGACATTCATCCAGCACGACATTACCGCAGCTGCGTAACCGATACCCTTGAAGAGCGGTGCGATTTTGAAGACACCGAGACCACCGATGGTGAGCATTTGTCCAAGTGCGAGCTCCATGAAAAACATGGGAATTCCGGCCAGAATGAGCGCGAGAAAGTACGGAATGAGAAACGCACCACCGCCGTTTTTGTAGCACAGATATGGGAATCTCCAAACATTACCGAGACCTATGGCGAGTCCGACCTTTGCAAACGAAAAATAAAAAATTATGCGTCAAGTTTGCAGGATCGACGATGATGCAACTGCAGAGGATTAAAAATGAGGCTGATACCCATTGGTAATGATAAGGCAACACGAAACGTACCACACTTAGAATAAAATCGAGCTTAGTGCTCCAGGATCCTCTCTCCGGTAGTTCCTTCTGTTTGGGTGTCGGTGAGGCGCACATTAAATTCAAAGCAGCTCTGACTTCTTCGATGTTCTCAGCTTCAGCGAGCTCGGGATCTCTCGTCGTTTCCGTCATCTCGTATCGCCGTTTTCAAAATAGTTTTCTATTTACAATGTACAGAGACTTTTTAAATAGTTTCCTTAGAAAATTCGTAGTTGGGAAGTTCTCCACGCGACTATTGTGATTTCTTCGACGCTAGGGCAGGAACAAGCCTCGGAAGCGTAACACCCGCCACCTGGCGGATTAGTACACTTCTTCGCTCGTCCCGTCGTAACCCCTGAAATGCGAGCAGCAAGAGAAAACAGAAAACAAACGAGAGTGAGTCACAGTTTTGTTCTTTTACTCCCGGCGGGAAAAGAGATGAGAATGGGCGACGAGTATATAGGTGAGTCGTGAAACGCGTAATGACAAAGACTGAAAAAGGTCTCCAATAATTTGGACGGAGTTCGCATCAAAAGCCAATCCACCTTTTACGGCCTACTTTTCCTCCTCTCTGTTCATCCCTTTTGCTGTGTTTTCACGTTTTTTCGTTCCTTTTTCAAGCAAAAAAAGTCAAAAGAAAGAATCGAGCCCCGAGCAATCGGGAAATAGTTTTTCACGAGAAAATCTGCGGAAAGTTATTAGGCGTTAGCGGAATCCAAGGTGTCTCCGAACAATGGGCATATCGCCTCTGTAAGAAAAGATAAACGGCAAAAATGAGCTTTTTCGGAACTCACCTATATGTAGGTCTTGATCTATATATCTACCACTGCGCAAAGAGACATTGTAAAATGCTGACCCATTAACCGTTATGCATGGGGCATTTTGGCTCGATTTGTACTTTCTTACATTTTTAATTTCATATTCGCTGCTGATGAACAATTTTTTAATCCTTTAAAAATTGTTGATGGAAAATATTTTTTTTTGTATAATATTTCTCCGCAATGTCCCAATTTTAATTACTTTCGGAATATTAATTCAATTTATATCGGAAATGGTTTTCGCGGAAGTAAAAATCTTAGAAATTCACGATCCGGAGCTTGACTGTCTGTGAACTGTTCTCCGATCTCGAGTTCGATTGTGAAAGATCGAAAACTTGGGACGATCGGTTTGGCGTGAAATGTCCTGTGTATATAAACAAGTGACTCTCCCAGTAAACCTCACCCACTCATCATCATCATCTTGAACTCCGTTGTATATTTCGTCCATACGGAGTAGCCGAACATCTATATTGGATAATTAGGTCGCCCTAACCGTTTCCGAACGATTAAGATACTCCGAAGTGGATATCCCGGTGAACGATTTCAAACAAAGCTATATCATTCTCTTGTCGTTCTTTTTTACTCTGGGCGATCATTATTCCGGCTAATTATCTTCGATAATTTCGTCGTGATGGAACGATTGAATATTTCTATTGAATTTGCTCAAAGTTTCGAAAGATTTAGGCAGTGGATCCACGCGAAGGGATTGGAAGTCCTTGAAGAACGAATAATTTTACGAAAATTGGACATTATCGATTATCGACGAAGAGAAATTATTCGCGGGTGGCTCGTTGCATTTCCGCGATGAAAAAGAAGGGAGGGGGGCTCGTAGAAGGAACTCGGCAACACCAGGAGCGTTAAATACGTATGTCCGGCGGGGATCTCCCTCTCTCCCTCTCTCTCTCTCTCTCTCTCTCTCTCTTTCTCCTTCCTTGTATTCGGCTCTCTCGCTCTGTCTACGTAATAAATATTACGATCGTATATTCAGATAGAACCACCCAACAGTATACGTCACTCAAACCCTATACACACGTCGAATTTCTCTCCCCAACCACCGCTCCCTCTCTCAGATCGTCCGGCAACTCATCCGTTAGTTTGTACGCTCCCTCTTCCTCTTCCACGCTCATAAAAAACAGCTATATTCTAATTAACATCCGAGGAAGTGATGTCTCAAGCCCGGTCATCGGTACCATCGACGCGTCGGGATCCTTCGCGCACGCGTGTCTGAATCACCGTGCGGCGAGACGGAAGAGCGAGGAGGAGAGATGGAGTAGGAACGGAAGAAACAGGCGAATGAGCGATCGATCTACGTTATCGAAAAATTGAATGAAACATAGCCATGTGGGTACTCAAACTTCAAGTCTCAGTACGATACAGCTCGAGATGGCATTTTCCTTTATCGATATTAAAAATTTGAGCGTCGTTGACTCTTTTTTTCCTTTTACTCGATCGACCAATGCTCACGGTCATTTGCTTTATGGTAGAGACGTAAACTGATTCACCTGTGATGGAGCTCTCCCTGGACCAGCCGCGATCTTCGTAAACAATCACTATATCGAAGTACCACAAAGTTTTTTCATCAAAGTGGACCGATCCTCGATTAATTTGTGATCGAAAACGCTGTTTACAATCTCGCGCACTGTCTTCTTGTCAGACGCACCGGTTGTCACGCCGGAGGAAAAAGTCGTTTTTTTTTCTCGTTCTTCGCCTATCGGTTTAAATGATTCGCGGCAAATGTTAACAACGGAAAGTCCATTCGTGTATGGTTTGGATGGTTCCTTTGGTTACTCGTATACTCTACGCAAAACGTTGTTTTAATCTCGCAGTTGCGCACGGATCAAAGAAAGATGGTGTATGGAAGAGCCGCGCGTGCGAGCGGTGGTCCAGCTCGCGGAGAACTGATCTGAGAGCAACGAAACTGTGTGTACCCCCAACGACATCAGGGGAGAGGGATATTCGTCAAGATGAAAAAAATGGGGGATCCCCCTTTTTTCATCTATCGCCCTTCCTAAGCTTTTCTGTAACGAGCAAGTGAGACAGACGGCCATACGATATCCCGCGGTATGTCGTACGTATTATACGTATGCGGACTACGCTACATCATTACATTTCCTCTTTGCCTCCCTGAAAACGTAGAGAAACTGTTGATAATCATTCTCCGAAACGTACAAACATTTTTCGCGTACTTCATGCCCCTTTTACTCCACAACAAATTAACTAATTCTCATATTACTTTTTGCCTCGAGATACGCGCCGATTCGTACTCACTTTCGATTTTTGGAGCCTGAGCTTGAGCCAGTAGACCTGAACATTAGAGTTTCATGCATTATTAGGTCCTGACACCAGGATCTTTAGTCCTGGGCGGTTTTGAGTTAATTTCGAAAATCCTTCAACTGCCGGACAAGTGTTTAGCTGCCAGAACTAGCTCCACAATTTTCAGGATCACTGAATTTTTCATAAGAAGAATGCATTGAAATTTTTTCCGGCGAAAAACTTTGTTTTTCGTCAATGCGATTCCCTTCACGACGAAGTCATCATCATCGATGATGATGATGATGATGATGACTACGCGTCGTCAAATGTGCATTACGCGGTATATGGTTGCCCGTACGGTAAGTACGTGCATGTAATATATATGCATGATCTGTATATCTATATCCATCGCCGGCAGCGTGTGAGACCCCCAAGATCACAACAGTATATCATCATCAAAACTGTCAACGTTACTACCGTTCCACAAATTTCATCTCTCGGTCTCTCTCTCTTGCTCCACGTACCGGCAATTATCGACAAACCAACGCACATTGACTGGCAGTATTTCTCTTCCTCTCCCCATATATTCGTATTCTCGGTGCATGCTACAAGAATATATAAAGATATAGTCCGCAGCGTCAACCCCCGTGAAGTTTGCCGTTCGCATATCGTTCCTCCAGCTATATATTTATATATTTATCTTTTTTAATGCTGCGACCGTGTTGTAATTGTATTTTTATGACGACAGTGCGACCCTCAACGTCCTCGTGCAACCCCCGTTCTATCCCTCTTTCGCACTTTCCCCTCCACCTTTCCGTAAGCTTCCGCAACCCACGGGTGTGGCATTCTCCGACATCCGTCCCAAAACGGAAGCAACTGTTCTCGTTGGCCTTACGCAAGCTTCGCGGACCCATTCACAAGCAGATTTCGATCGCTTCATTTCTATTCATTTTTCCCCGATTTAAGGCTCTGAGCGGAGTCGAACTAAAACTTGCGGGGAACCACTGACAAAACAGTTTATATATAATGAAGAAATATATTTAGTTGGCACTTTTACTCGAACATTTATCAAATCTTACAAAATTCATTCGCTAGCAACAAAGGTCACGTTTTATCGAATGATTCATTTATTAACTATTAACGAATGTTATTTCAGACAAAATCGAGAGGCTCAAATGAATGATTCATTAACTGTCTAAAAACATTTATTTCGCCGTAGCCAACTTTACATTTGTTAGCAGTTTACAAATCCTGGTAGACATGAATAAATCCTTTCCTCAGTGCATTCGTCCGCAGTGCTTTTCGACTCCAGGAATCAATTTGTCTGTTTTAGATGTTTCGTTTAGATAGACAAAGAGGGTAAGAAAGAAAATTGTTGACCGACACGAAGTTATTGCTTTCCGTTTCAATGACTTCTCGTCTCGAAAAAATTCAAAGCTCCATCAAATTTAATTCGAGAGCTCCGACGATTTGCACCGTTCCGATCTCGAACGCGGATTTTCGAATGGAATCTTCGATTTTGAGTTCCTTTATTATTTTTATGACAACTATTGAGAATTAAAAGGTGGAAAATTGTTTTTTGCCATCAACATTATTATAATTATCATTAATATTATTTGGACGATTTGGTCGAGGAAGCCGCGTCGCGCAATAGGTCGGGATCGCGATGATAATGTAGGTGAGCAAGACTAGGAAGCTGGTATATCCGGAGGGTTCACGTGACACCGATCTGTCCCCGCATCCGTTCTGACTACGAGCTGTTATATATATATATATATGTCTATCGTGTATTGCTACGCAGGGGCTGAGAGACTTGGCTGTTCTCCTAACACAACTTTGGCTGGAGCTCTGGATCTCGCTCGCATACCGATCGTTGCCATTTTCACACTTTTCCCGCGCTCGATGCTAGAAACACGCGATTCTTTTCGATAATTAGTCGTAGAACTGACGTCGGGAATTCTACGTCATTGAATTTCATAGAGATTGATTTTTTATGAAATTAAAATTTTATTGATTTTCGAACATTTCCGATAACTTCCTGTACGCGAATCCTCGATTGTCATGGAACCGATTTATTACTCCCGTAACAGACATCAGTCATAATTAGCGAGTACTTGGCATTCTGTCAAGTGACCTCGTAACTTTCTAATCGTGAATTCGAACATATGTCTCAAGCAAAGTTTCAATCTCAATTTAAAGGTCAACCTCTAGGATTGACGTGTATATATATATATATAGATAATGACGAAGAGTCCGATTCATATGGATAGAGGAACTTGAAAGTTTATTGTACCGTAAATGCGTGATGGGGATATGGGATGTGTCTCGAATGATAAGAGGATGTGGGTGGAAAGTGGCGCGGGAACCATGGTCACCATCATATATTTCTCCTCGAAGCTATTCGTGTCCGGAAAATCCGTACTATTAATAATCATTCAGTGATTTATTTGAGGAAAAACTATTTGACTATGAATTATTTCGATGTGCACTGGACTATTGTACGAAGGCGGATGGACGGAAGCAAACTTTACTTTGTGTATAATGGTGAATTCATGCTCATTAAAAAAGTATTTGACTCATCAACTTTTGTCACGTGTGTCTATATTTTGTATTTCCGCTTATTCAAAATGTGTTTATTGCTTTTCTGTGTAATTCGCTCTTTGGAGAGTCTCGAAAGAAAAATGCAACTCGATGTAATGCGGGGAAAATGTTTTTATTCTCATTTGATTATGAATTTTTAAAAATCGTGTAATCTTCGATTTTCTACATTCAAAACTGGACGTATTTTCATTGAATGTATTGTCAGCGTTTTTATTTTATTTATTTGTGTAAATAAATTTAGACATTGGTGAAATAATTCACTGAAAAGGTTTTATTTTTATTTATTTTACGTACAAAAGAGGAACAAATGTGAAACGTTTGTTCGTGTATTATTTTTATATCGGCGTAACGCCCTTCGTTATCGACAACGTGCCCACGTGTTTCATTTGGGATGATAAAAGAGATTCCAACACGGGCGTAGTAATCGGGGGTGTGTGTTGCGAAACGGCCGACCAGTTGAATCAGCACGGGATCCACAAAATTTTGACACTTAGCAGTTTTTTTCTTCCATTTTTCATGCAGCCGCACCGATGAAAATAACACGTAATCATCGTAAAACAGTAAATCCTCCCGAGATACTTTCGAAAATTCTCAAGCATTATCGTTCATTACCTTCGACTAAGCTAGGTGCAAGAAACGAGTACACATTTGTGTATGAATACTTCCTGAAGTTTGTTTTTTTTTTGTTGCCGAATGCGTGAGGTTATGTTTGTGCAACGTCCGATCAAGTATTTACTCACGCAATACATTTACAATGTGCAAAATGAGGGCGAGCGGTATGTTCGATGCATACGAGTTTAGCAAACGTATGAGACGATTAATTGATGGCAATTATTCTTATCGAAAAATTCTCCTACTCATTCTTTTCGGAGGTATCATCTTTTACTTTGGTCCTTTTTTAGCCAAATGGCTATTTTCTTCAAATGCGGTCGATATAAAAGGTAAGACTATGCTTAATAAATATTATCCTCTTTTTAAATCGATCATCCATCGATGTATGATTCGATCGAAAAATAATGAAGTGACGTAGATTCTGAGTGAGGTTAGGAAACGAGAACGATATGCAAACGATACTTCACAGTAATTTATAAGATTCAATGAAAAATCGTCGGATCAAGTATTTTAATAGGAATCGAACGATCCAGAGAAATTAAAAAAAGATTTTCTCACAGCCTTTCAGGATCATTGCATAGAAGAAACACTGAATACTTTTTACACCGACGCCAGTGAATACAATGCAAATATTCTGCACGATCCGCCGTCACAGACGGAGCACAAGTATTTGCCGTACATTGGAAATGGTGTTTTTGGAGTGCCGATAACAGCGGATGGTCGACTGTATATAAGAAATGGGAGGACGCTGTCTCTTGAGCTCCATTGGCAACCGCTGATTGCTAATAGCCTTTCAGAAGGAAGCCTCTTCCGAGAAGCCACCGTTACTCATTATGTCGATGGAATTGTTCATAAATATCAATGTTTCAGTGACGGTTATTACATAGATTCGCAGTATTACGCTCATAGAGTTTTGGATGGAATATTGGTGCAAGACATCAATATTGGCAATCCGTCTAGTCTTTCCCAGGAAGTTTCTTTCAAGTTATTGATAAACAAGTACAAGAGCGGTTTTGAGGAATCATCTGTAAAGTGAGTTTTGGGGCCGATGATAAAATGATCAAAGTTTCCTGCGCAGAAACGATGTATTTCTTAACTAAATCTTTTTGTATACAGAATTCCCATTGACGATGCAGTGCACGAATTCACGATGGCTTCTGCCTTTGTCCCGTCGTTGGAAACCAACAAAATGATTACTGTATCGATACTTTACAAGGAACCACCAAAATCCGTACAATTGAAGGCTCGAGCTTCAGAAAAATTTACTTTTCTCACGAGCATACAGTACAGCGAGCCTCTGGTAGCGAAACTCTATCAAGCGGAACGCGTGATGACGGAAAAAAGATGTATAGACGTGAGTTTTCTACAGTCAACTAAAAAAAATTGCACCGTGCTGTAATTCGGAATGAGAGAAAAGATTTCGCCCAAGTACGAACGTCAATTTTTCTTCTTGATTGTCACAGATGATGAGACGTGCTCTGATAAAACAACAGAAAAGCCTGAAAGACGAACACTTGGGTGCTTGGCACAATTATTGGCACAGCGGACTCAGAATCAGCGATTCAAAAGCCAAAGATGCTCTCAATGGTCACAAAATCAATTCGACCATGTATTACGTTCTTTCTCAAATTCCCAAAAGTTCTAGCGACGTGGAAAGAGTTGTCGCCAACAACGAGGGCTGCTATCGAGGTCATCATACGTTGTGAGTGTCTAAAAAATCATTTCCCAATAAGTTTTGAAAGAATTTATCCAACTCATTGCTTATTATTTCACGGACCAATGTTGTAAAATGAATAAATTTCGGATAGAAACATAATTCAGCTGTGGTTTAAAAAATTCAAAAATGCATAAATCAACGAAACTAAGAGATGTTCCTTTGATTTTTTTGTTAGGGAAGCACCCAAATTGTGGGAGAACACTGGCGAAATTGAGGGCGTGAATTCGGTGACAAAAGCTTGGCTGATAACGCTCGAGAACCAGGAATGTCATCGGCTCATGGCCGGCGGGCCAGCAGCTGTACAACAAGCCATGGTTCTGAGTCTCGGAGGTTTACGCTTCAGTAATCAACATTTGGAATTCAATATCGATCCTCAATATTTGCATCGCGATTACTTATTCAGGTAGACAATAAAGCTTCTATTATCGACTGTAGAATACGAAGGAGACGATCACAAAGTGAATTATTTTTTTGTTCACGTTGTAATTAAGTAACCACGAGAAATGAATCGACAAATTTGAAATTCCGCTGTTGCAGACGCATAAGTTATGGGAATGTGACGCATTTGAATATTTCCGTGACTGTGAATGAAGACAATCGGGCAGTATTGGGCGTTGCCTTGGATCGCAGCGATAGCACGTATTTCGGCTGCGATGCTGGTTGTCTAGACGATCCAGTTTCGTTGACGCAATCTTATACAAGCTTTCCGGTTAAACTTACCAAACCGTTGACGGCTATTCTTTACGTTACTTCGGATTATCAACATATGCAAGACTTACGAAAAGCTCTCCACGTACACGCGGTCGACGAAGGTATAAAATTTTGTCCTCCTCTGCTTGTGCTCCAATGGAAACGATACTCAATGAAAAAACATATAAATTTTTAGCTCCTGCACATGACCATCATTTGATGGCTCTGCACAAACATGGTCACCAACTCGGTGGCCTCCCAACATTCTTTTGGGTCAGCATTTGCTTCTTGATCGTAGTTTTTCATCTCTTCCTCTTCAAGATCATTATTACTGAATATTGGGGTCATCAAGATCGTCAACGTACAAGAAACTATAAGATTTGATTGCTCCATTGTACATAGGAAACATTGTTACTGCAATATACGAATATTTTTACAAAAAGAGAGCAAAAACGCGGAGCTTTTCGCCTCGCAAGCGTATTACCTCGCACATTTAAAAAAAAATTTCATCCCTCCTGAGTTTTGTACAAACGGCTCAGGTCTAGCAAAAACACGCGCCTCATTTAGCTATCGGATCAATCCGGGCCATTTACTTCGCAATGGTAACTTCATTCAAATTTCCAAGCAGACATTTTTCTGCAAATAACGACTGCGAAAAAGTTACGGTGAGTCAGCAAATTCCATTTTTCCAGGATAATGAGAGAATCATGCCGAGGAAATGGTTTGCCTCGAAGTTAAACCTCTGCTTGTTTAACATGTGAATGGGAACGATCGTTGAAATGAAAGCAAACGCGCCGGATCGATAATTAACGTACAAAGAACAAAGGATAAATAAAACTCGGTAGAATTCAGTTTTTTTTTGTTTTCAATTAAGTATATTGAACTAAGAATATTGAACAGCATACTTCCGCAACATCGAGGTCGTTTTTTTATTTTTTAATATTTCGCAGGCTCGTTCCAACATACTCGTATAAATAGGTAGGTATATATGTACATCGAGCTTCGGTATTGTATGCGTTGAATCCACGTATCATTGATCATTTTTTTATTTCGCTTATTTTTCTTTACTCAATAAATAATAAACACGTATGCTTTTCGGTTTCACTTGCAAAAGAATAGACAGTTTTATTTTTAATCATGATAGCACCAAAGCTTGGCCTTACATTGGCAAATTGTATATGTCTTTCTGTGTATTCCTCGTTTGACTGTTCGTCCAACATTAAATATTTGAACGACATTTGTTTCAGAGTATTTACATCGACAATCAGAGTATTTTATTCTTCGTAACAATATCGCTAGATTTTTAGATTTTACTCTCTCTCTAAATGTGTACACCGTTTTAATCTGCACGTCTAAGAACTTTTCTCCAGTCATACATCGTCTCTGCATGTTCACAGTGATTAATTATCATTCGGAGCAACATTGATTTTTAATAATGCGGAAATTCAGACGAATCGAGTGTCCAACATTCGCAGTACACAATAAGCTTCTTTCTTCAATCATATTCACATGTTATTTACATTTATTACGTAATAAACATCCATAGATTTCTTTCAATTGTAATATTCCATCAACTTTTCTCGTACTTGTACTATGAGACATCTTTCACAATTTGTAATACTGTCAGTGAGGTAAATTTGGCGAGAAATTAATAACAAGAATAAAAATAGATGTTCAGTAGACTGCCGACGTTCGAGACGTTCCATCAGTTGCTTGAGTGCTCGGGAAATAACGAAAAGTTCGATGATTTGAAATAAAATAAAAGCGACTCCCTGACTTGCACTGTTTTTTCATTAAATGTAAAGCCTGTCGGAGTTAAACGTGCTGGAGGATTTTGACCGACTGTACAACCGACGGATCACCTTAACATACATTTTCTTTCGTTCGAACAAAATGTATCTCGAATTTTTTGCACGTAAAATTATTTTGATTTTTGTGTTGATACAAACATTTTTGACACCATGCTCTTTTCTTCGTCAAGCACGTAGTTGAGTCTCTTGTATAACGGATGAATAGATGCGCACAATACACTTTCATTATTTTCATAACGTATATATTCATGTGTCTATAAATAGGACTAGGATTATATATTTATCACAATCGACGTCGAAAATACTTTCCTATGTATAACGGGAAGTTTTGGTTTTTCTCACAGACCGGCTTGGAAAGAGTTGAATCATCTCCGTCTGAATGTCATCGGAGAGACTCGGAGACTTTATTTAAAGTCTTGATTATATTGGATTATTATCATCGGTGTCGATTTGGAGAATTTTTGGTATAGATACTGCCGTTGCATCGAGTTATTAGGGTATTTGATAACAATTGTCTATAAACTGTTTCCTCTCAATAGATTGCTAACGACGAAAATGCATTTATTTATGAGTGTAATTTCGAGGAGACACGAATTGACTTTATTTCTTAAATATTCGTATGATTTCCTCATTTGTTATTTCTCTCCCTCCGGCAACAAGTAGTTGTCGATTGAGTTGTCATTAATGTGTTAGTGTGTGTACTATAGATTTTCGTCACTAAGACGTTTTCTTATCTAGCAATTCGCATCGTGCCGCAAAACTTCGAGTCGATCCTGTACGCAATAAATCATTGATAAAAAATGATATTTCAGACTCTAACGATAAAACGAATGGCATGCTTTTTCGTTTCATCGAATTCTAAAATGGCACTACACACGTATTTATTCCATAAAACTATACGGTCACGTTTAATATTCTCGCTAATTATTAGCTCATTTATTTATCATATTAAGCTGCTTCGTAACGACCTTGGTATTGTTTTTTTCCGTTTTTAAACTCCCCAAAAATCTCCAAACAAATATCACATGTACATTCATCTATAACGATACGAGAGGATAATGTTTTGTCTTCTGTTGTTTGTATTCCAACTAACAAGTCACTATCATTCGCTATGATACCAACACTTTTATCGTTCGATGGAAACTGCCTACGTTTATTTTTTATATTTCTGTACAAAATTGCAGTCTGTGGGTTAATTATTTCGATCATCAAGGGGGATAGGATCCAAGTGTCATTCGCACGATTTGGATGATTTATTGAATATTCATTTTTCAATTGCTAGCGAGAAATGCATTTTTGTTCAGTCATGTTCTTCTTGAATCGATTATATGAGATAATTATGCCAGCCAAATCGGTTTGCTAGCTCGTGGACAACTTTTTTGAAAATGACTGGAATGACCGATGAATGTATTTTTTTTTTCACTTTTTGAAAATTCAATTCGATGGTTCAGTTGGCATGCAATGCTCCATTTTTCATACGTGATCTCATGCATTTGTACTACCTATTTTCATTTCAACTTTTAATTCCTCTTAATAGTCAATAAATTAAGTTTTTTGCTTACGTTTAATATTTAATATAAAATGAGCATCGTACGTATTCGTCAATTGCATGAGTCTAAAGTCTCGCCAATTGGCAATGAGTGTTATCGAAAATCTTTTACCCTTGGAGATACTCAAAAGGCTCGTATAGTTGAGTTCGAGGAGTGAGTGAATGATCGACCATCGGTGAGCATTACTTGATGAAAAATCCCTATCCCATCAATCCTCAATATGACCACGACTTAGAAATCATAAAAAAAAATATTGGTTTTTATAATTTACTCGATTCGACTAGTTTCTATTCTTAGCGACGTAATTAATCGTAATTCGTGATTTTTATCCTCTAAGTTACATCGAGACCGACCGACTAGTTACTAATACAGTGTCTTATCTAATTTTATGAGTAATGACGGTTGGAGTAATTTTGAATCGTTTTTGACAAGCCTCACTGAGATTTCTATTAAAACGATTTTTCTTTTTCATTGCTTATACTATTTTAAACTTGTTTGACACGTATAGTACGAACTTCCTCAGAGCAATCATTGATCGCGTCTGTGTGAACATTTTCAGTAATACTTACTAATGAAATTTAATAAACAAATTATTGAAGGCCTCTCGCTCTTATTATTCCGGCCCAATCAAAATGATAGTCTGCTCAGGAAAGACTGTGAGCATATTTACAATTGTATGTATTCTTTCGTTGCTACACCAAGGTCAATCGTTCACTTGAAATGAAAAAATGTTGAGATTTTGTTTATCGGAAAACAGGACTTGTCAATGCACGGATCTCGGCGAAGGATCAGGAGGTACTTAAAGGAAATTACGTTTCTGGATAATCTTTCTTTTGGTAGAGGGCATTCCGTGGTGGATAATTTGTACGACATTTTTCTGGGAAGAATTTCACGATTCTCTGGAGCCGTAAAAAGTGGTAAATCCGTGAATTCCGAGATACGTGGCTGACACTTTTTTGTCTCGAAATCCGTAACGAAAGAGTCGTCATCCCCGCATAAAAAAGGGTCAGAGCTTCGAAGTGTAAATCTAGCGTGAAACGACTCATGTATGTACAAGCAAGCTTGTAAGGCTCGTGCTTGTGGTTCGGTTGACACGATGGACAACCCAAAGCTATTACGTGGCCTGTGAGATCTCGCAACGGTTTCAGATTTCGAATAGACAGCTTTATAATGGCTCGGTGATATCGATAGCTGCGAACGAATCACGTTACTTCTTATCCTTTTTCTATACAGCAATTTTTTTTTCGATAACGCGATTTTCCTCATGCAGACATTTTGAGGTGCTTTTCCATTTTTATTTATGACAAACAAACCAAAATATGTGAAAATTGTGAAAAATGAAAACGAACACGATCTGCGAACTTACAATAAAGAAATCCTTGAGTTTTTGATTTCTTCTCGTGCCTTAGTTCGTTTGTGACTCCGGGAATCTTTTTTTTAAATTCTACAGTGATTGAGTAACGTGGGTGCGTATCGAAGTACTTGGGTGGCACCCGTGGAAGACTGTCGTTGCGTTGAAATACGTTAGTTAGTTTGTTGTTGTTTATTTTCTTGGTATTTTGAGTTCCTCTCTTGTTTGTCTTGGATTTTCTTTTCTGTTTCTTCGGATGAGGTTTTAGCGTGGTTCTCTGTTTTAGATCTTTTGGTCTCTCTCTTTGATTCTGCCCGTGCGTTTGTTTTGAACTCAAAAAAGAAAGTTCACGAGGACATTTCGGAGTACGACATCGATGGGCTGGACATGTGAAAAATGCGGTCGTCCTCAGGGGATGAAAGAGGCGAAACGAGGGTCGTCACGTTACGTCTCGTAACCCATTCCGATAGAGTCCTGATGATCTCGTACGGAACAATCCCGTCCGAGTCGACCAACTTGTGAAGCAGAGTTAACGCACAGTTTTTTTCTTTGCTTTTCGTTTTTTTCGTCTGATTTTTCATTATTATTTGCTTTCTACATGAACGAGATGGTATGGAAAAAATGAGATCATTTGGAGAGTGAAAACGTGTTTTTTATCGGTTTCGTTTGGAATGATGAAGATGACGAGACAAGATAGAGACGAGAAGAGATCAATGGAAAGTTGATAACCTCGATTAAGCTGTGGTGGTGTCGATCGGGATTGGTCCTCTCGTCGTCGGAGACTCGCCGACGTCGTACGTCGTCTCGTGTCTCAGGTACGACCGGATTATTCGAGGTGGTCCTCCTCATGGTCGTTGTCAAGGACCTCGTGAGTTCTGACATCTCTGTAAGTTCGGACACGCTGGTAAGTCGTTTCGGTTCATACTCGTTGGTCGGGTCATTTTCCACGAGACACGAGGGAGCCTCATCATCCTCTTGGCTGCACTCTTTGTGCGTCAAGATCTCGTCACGAGCCTCGTTCTCGGTGTCCTTATGGTCTGGACAAGCGGAAGGAATAACTGAATAATTTTTTTTTCTCTCTTTTCACTCTCTGTCCTATCACTGCTGCTTTTTTTTTGCTTTTTTTCTTTGCGCTTTTTCTTTTTTTTTGTTCGTCATCTATATTATGGATTTTTCCCCGACGGATGGACTGTCCGATTGTGCGTGAGACAACAGCTGCTGCTCACCGTTAACCGGCCTACTCGAGCCGGCCTGACTCTGCCGCGTTGGACTGCTTCGTGAAAATGACGTCACGCTCTGCATTGTCTGACTCCTCGGTCCTGTGAATCTCATGCTGTACGTTCCCGGCCGCTGGGACGACGAACACTCACGCCCGGTACCAGTTATCGCTCCAACTGCCCCCGGACCACCCGTCTAACAACACCCAACACTCCATTCAGCGACCATAGCCTCAACCCATGCCTCCCAAACGATATCGTAATAATTGTTCAAGCTCGATACTCTCACGATGGCAAATTAATATTTTTTCGATTCTCAAATAGAAAATTCGTATTTATTGTTTTTTAACTTACGTTCGGATGTGGAGGCCTTATATTTTTTTCAGGTTGAAAGAGAACGAGATAAACTTTTGGAGTGAAAAGACATCCGAGAGCCACCGTCGCCGAAATATTGATGCACATGCACATACTGGCTATTTGAATCTGGCGAAAGAAAACAAGTCGATAAATTGGATGTTGCAAAAAAAAAAAAGCATGAATTATTCAATAAATTCGACCGGACGACGAATATTCCACAAGGTCACTGGAAAAAATGCTCTCGACGAAAGGAAAATCGTGAAATGCTACGATCTATAGATACCTTGTAGTCGTTGTTCGTTCCAAAGTAAATAGGGACAAATGCCAACCAAACAATGCATGTCGAGTACATAGTGAACCCGATGTATTTAGCTTCGTTGAAATTAGCGGGCATTTTTCGAGTCTTGAAGGCATAAAGAGTGCACATGAGTATGAGTACCATGTTGTATACGAGTGACATCATGAGTGAAAAAGTTGAAACGCGACAGGTGAGCACCGCCGTTAGAGGATAAGGATAAATCTCTTTTGTGTCCGGTGGCTCGATCACGAGCCATACGATTGCACCGATAAACTGGACCGCCGTTATTCCTGAAGAAATTTTTAACATCCTCCGTCAATTTACCATTTTTCCCACAAACGAAAAATATATCTTATTCATATTTAATTATAATATCGTGGGGAAATAAAATTGGAGGGAAATTATCCAAAATGCAATGAAAAATAACAAACAAAAAATGAATAAATTGCTTCATTTTCGTGAGCAACCGAGAACAAATTTGTAGTAACCTTTCATCCAGATTGAACGAAACTTCTACTAATATTTCACGGCCGTTATTCGCGGCTCTATTAAAATGAAGAATCAATTAAAAAATGGGAAAAAATGGAATAAAATGCAGTAGAAAGCAACTCACCAATAGCAATGGCAATTTGGCTCTCCGGTGAGGTGTAGGAAGGTCTCTTGACACACTTTTTGCCCTGATTGAAGATTCTGGATATACGATTGGTTTTGGTAAGTATAGCACTGTAGCATATACTCAAACAGAGGCCAAGACCGATACGAAGATAAGCACAGTTCCAGGTTGTCGGTTCGCTGAGTATGAGAAAGCTCATCCCGTAACAGGATAAAATGCCAACCAATAGTACGTAGCATAATTCACGTCCCGAAGCCATTATCACTGGTGTACGATTGAAGCTGTTCGTGAAGATAATTTATATCGTACATAGAGCGATCTTCCATTGTTTTAATCTTTTCATCTCTTTTTTACAAGTATATCTATTTCTTTTTCTCTTTATTTTCTTTCTTCTAGCCCGGAGAGGGTAGAAACGGAGAAACTTTAATGGCAACATTTATTTTCGAGTCACGTACTAGAGAGTCAGAGGGTGGATTGCCAATAAAGTCTTTCCGAGACTTACAGAGACTCTGGCGAAGATGATAAGCGATACGGACATAGAGAAGAGAAAAATAAACTGCCAAGTTGCTCGAAAAAAAAAAGCAAAAAATGTGTTAACGAAAAAAATGGAGAAAAAGATAAAATACTGACCGGAGGAAGATGACGAAAGTGAAGAGAGTGCCGAGGATTCCTATCGATGCAAAAACCAAAGGCACGATCGCCCAGGGACTGTCCCAAGCTATGACTTCGGCTGAAAGTTTGACGCAACGAGTTTTCGTCGAGTCCGGAGCCCATCCGGGATCGCAGCTCCTACATGTGTCGTTGAAAACGTATGCATCTTCCCTGCAAGCGACGCAACTCCAGCAGCAAGCTTCCTACAATTTGCATCGGTTCAGCTTTACAAAACTCGATCTCGCCTCACACGATTAGGACAAATCGGATTTTTCTATCAATCCGTTTGAACTCCGATTACCCAAACTGGCTGCATTTGCAAAGACACACAGAGCAAAATAAATACAAAGCTCTTTCGATGGAAAGAGGAAACAAATATTGGGAGGACCCTCGCTCCGGATTTCTCACTTTCTCTCAATATTTACCTTCGACAGTTATTTTCTGTCGATACTTTTATGGCTACAGGATGAGAGGCTCCTTTTAAGTTTGCCAATTATTCATCTTTCTGCTCTTTATTGGCGTTCCTCTCATCGGAATGCGTGTTCAAACGTGACGTGTACACAAAGAGTTCAAACGCAAGGAAGAAAATACAAATATTCGATAAAAAAAAAGGCCAACTCGACGAAGTATCGAATACAAAAAGCCAGAAAGGGATAGAGAGAGAGAGAGAGAGCCAGAGAAGGAAGAATATAGGGAAAGTGTTGAGGGATACTTGCAGAAAAGGAAAACTCGATGTTCCTATGAGATTTTATCTTCGTACTGCCCCGGGGAATGCTTTTCCATTATCGGCTGGCTCTCCCTCTCCCTTCGCCCGCTTTTTGTGCATTCCCGTTGAACACGAGCGTGCATCCGAGCACAGTATACATTTCCAAAATAAAAAGTCAAGAAGGCCAAGTTTACACAGCGGGAATTTGAGTAGCGACTACTTTGTCACCAACCAGAGGATCGACAAATAAATTTCAAAAAAGTTATACACTGCACTTTGAAAAGGAAAAAAAAATCTGTGGATTTTTCAAAGTTTTCCTTTAACCAACTTTTTCGCAACGATCGGAATGCTAACTTTGTTTTTTTGTTATTCGGCATCGATTCCCCTCACGACATCACTCACCCACGTGGCCATGTTCGTCGAGGAAAAAGAATTACGAAACTCCATAAAAAGACGAAACAATAATTAACCAAGTTCTGATTTTTACTCACCTGGAAGTTGCGCACGTGACCGAGGGGACAATTATCGCTGCATGCGCTACGCGGTATGTTAGTCACGCCTGGTCCGTTGGTCCATCGTGTCTTGTTTATGTCGAGGGATAATCTTCATGCAATGAATAACAAGTGCACATTATTATTCAAGGTTAATAGAGCTTCCCCTCTTTTTTTCGCATTGCGATGACATGCAGACGTCAAAGTTAATTGCATTCCTCAATTTTATTATTTTGCATCCCCAAAAAGATCGAAAAGTTTGATTATCTGTAATAATCCTCAAGATTTAACAATCGTTTCTAAAAGTATCGATGAAAGTGACGTATCAACGCAAAATTGAATTTTCTATTATTTGCCCAAGAGATTCATTAGTCGTTGATAAACTCACATTTCCTTCCATGATCCAATGAGCATGTAATCGAAACGACCGTCTTCGTTTCTTTGATACTGATAAATGTTGTAGAATCCAAACGCATCACCGTCCGAGTTGAACCTAATTTCCGTTCCTTGCCGTCCTACGGTAGAGAGATGGAGAGAGAGAAACCGAGAGATAGAGTCGGAGACGAACGATTAAGATAGAAAGAGTGCCCAATCATTGCGTGCGGTGATAGGGAACTGGCAAGAGTGAGATGAATGATTCATTTATTCCCGTCAAAGCCAGCGCTCATACTGAGACTCTATTATTTTCTACTAGAGAAACAGCTTCATCACGTTTTTCGTTATTTCTGTTTTTTGGTCCTTCGCCTTTATTTCACGATCATGCCATTCGACTGGCCAAGGTTGTCAATACCCGGGGGATAAGTAGATCGTAAAGCCAAAAAGATAGTGAACGATGTGAGAGTTTACGAAAAACTGATCGATCCGTACTGAGAGCTTAAGGAAAAGCTCGTAACGATGAACAAAAAAAAATGTAGCCCGACTGTGGAAAAAACTAATCAACCTGGTTGGTCCTCAAGGATTCCAACGACATCTCTTGCCGCTGAGTGTTTGCAGATACTTGATTATTCAATTAAATAAAGCGCGAAATAAAGTGCAAACCGGAGTGTTGGAAAGAACGAGAAAAAATTGAGTGCTGGAAGGATTGGAGAGGATTTTTGAAGCAAACACGAGATTCTTATTGGGAGCGCGAGCACAAGCCGAGCAATTTACCGGTCACCAGGGATTTAGCGAAGAAAAAATTCAATCAACAGACTGATAGAGTCCTCAAGGCGATAATGAAAATTGTCAGAAACAAACTTTCCACCCTTAACTCGTCCCCAGGGGCATCGAGATCGCCGCGAAGGAACGAAAAGCCAGTCAGAACAGTTTGTGGCTTTTTTCTTTTATCGTTACGAAAATTAGCCTTTTGTCAGAAGGAACAACGATTTCCACGATTAACAGGGTACTCAAGCCCCCCAGAGATATCTAATGCAATCGGTAGTTGATCGCAAAGCAGGAAAAAAGAGGGCAGCGAGAGAAATATTCTAAGAATACGGACCCTCTTGATTCACTGAGGAGCAATTGGCTCGATCCCCATGGGGAAAATTGGGCTTAGAACGGTTAGTTTTGACACCACAGAACTTCGCCATGTCATCTTTCATTTCACTTCGAAATAGATTGAAAATACACACCGAATGTTTTTACTTGAATTTTAACGGCGAAAAAAAAAAAAAATATATCGAACGCTTGAGTGTCGTCGCATTATCCGCGAGGGAAACGGCGCACGTACCGTTATTCCTGGAGCTCGAGTGTCGTCGTGTTATTTTTTCAAATTCTGTTTATAGAGAGTGAGATGTTATCCAATCGTGTTTTTCGGAATTCCTTCCGAGTCCGATCAATCTTGGGTTATTTCTACGCGCGAACTGACAAATGGTATAAATTGTCGCAATTGACCCGAGTCTCGCTGCAAGCGCGGTAGGAGAAAGATGGGCCATTCATCTTTGGGATTTTCGTTTTGTCTCATTGTGCACACAGGACAGTTTATTCTGGAACGTGCCGAGCCCGAGAGAAGGGAAACTCGTGAAAGTAGCTTTTCAAACGACATTCTTTGGGGATATATTTCCGGGGATTTTCTCCAAGTGTTCCTTTACTTCACAGGCTGACAAGATGGCCGGGAGATCGTGAACAAAGAAAAACGTAACAGTCGTAAATATTCTTTCCTTCCTTTTCCCTCGTTTTTCTCTGTATATCCATGTTTTTTTTTTTTATAATACGACGGTTAATCAACGATATAGTACGCAATAAAGTGCCCGCAGGCTGATCGTCGATTCATCGAAGGCTCTTAGCGACTTTATATTTTTTTTTTCCAGTACTTTGTTAGAAAAAAACGCCAAGGCTATTACGGAAGGGACGAAGATTATAAAGAAATACAAATGTTTTGCCCTCCCTCCGCACGAAGTATGATCAGCCAGCGAGAGATGTCATAGCAAGTATGAACCGCCCAGGAAAAAATTAGCATGTAGATCGATGTTCTCGTAGTCCTGGATTTTTTCTCATCCATTTTTTTCCCGTATATTCTACGCGAAAAACAGAGCTGTACTGTGAGAGGGTGCAATTGCCATTTCATTCATAGTACAGACGAAAAATTTGTCGATACCATCGGAAAGCTCTTGGAGCTGATGTCGGATAATCCTCGAATTCCCAAACGGTTGTTTGCCATTTTTACCAAATCTACATGTTATTCAACGGAGCAAATCATTGATTTTGATCGAGAAAGCCTCAACTCGTTTCGATTGTGGAAGAAATAAAGTTTCGGGACGAAATTCCAGTTGCTTAAAACATTTTAATGTACTTGCCAACAAAAGTGACGTTTCGAATGTATTGAAGAAGATGAGGTCCCGGCGGCGCTGGGCTCAACGATTCGCACAAGTGATGTGACGTATTCACTGCTCTGACACATTCGTCCTCGATAAGATTGTGAACACCGTGAGCCATGGCGTACACCGCATCGACTGCAAGTAGAAAACGCATTTTTCATAAAATGTCTTCACCATAGACATCGCGGATTCTTAACTCCCCGGACATCGTTCCGAGTTCCGAAGACGAATATGAAAACGTCAGTCCATCGAGTGCATTTTTTTTTAACATCATTCGCCACATCGATTGAAAAATAATACGCCAGATGCTTGGGAAAGCCTCACATTTCTTCTTGAGGTTTTTTTTTCATATTTAAATGAACTGAGGCGAAAAAAAAAACAAAGCTTCGTGATCGGAATCCGGTTATCTGAAATTTGATAGTCTGGAAAAATGATTTGAATCCGATCGGATTAAAAAGTCTCAATTCTACATTGACGTTACATTTTTTTTCACAAGCCCGAACAGCCAAGGAATTTTTAACGTCGGTGTGTGACAGGAATTTGGGTTAATCTAAAAAAATATGTGGAATATATGTTGGAAAAAATGAAGTGGTCAAGTTGGAGTCTGTCGCTTGACACACATGTTAATGTATGTGTACGTGAAATCGTATTTTTTGTGTTCCATTATCTCATCCCTCTGGCGGACTCCTTTATGCAGCACGAGAGGAGTGCAAGTGGTGACAATGCAAATGCGAGACGAATTCCGTCAAATTTCGTCTTCCGTGAAAGCAGCACCGCGCGAACATGAATTTGCATCGTAGAGAGAATGTTCCAGGAAACGTATACCAGAAATAAATAAAATTCAGCGTGGGTGTGGATCCATTATTCCAGAGCAAACGTCATCAACATTCAGCAACATTATTCATGAATTAATGTTGAATTAATTATATGGAAATTCCAACAAAAATACTGAATAATTTTAGTTTCTATTTCCGCAAGTTTCAACGCAGGAAATTTTGTTTACTATACATTTCGAATGTTTTACGACGTGTTTATCGACACGATTTATATTTTTCTTCCTCCTGGTTATGAGAATTATCCGTTTCATCATTCCGCTGGAAGAAATTCTTGATCGTCAGCATTTGGCACGTTTTGCATACGAAGAATCGACAGCTTCTCCATCTCGCACGAGTCAATGATAAATTTAGTCTCTTAGACCACGTCCTTCGTGACACATATCATTCTGTGATAAGAAAACAGCATTTTGATGAGCCAACTAATAGTAAAAAAAAAAAAGTGTTTTTTTTTCGAACCACCCCAGGCACATATATCGAAGCAAAGATAACGTTCTTCTTAACGACCAAAAACGACGAGAGCTCGTTCCTATCCCTTATCTATTGGTTCGCACAGTCACTGCGTCGAGCTTTTATAACAGAAATCTCATTTCTTGGAATGCTCCATTGGGTCCTCTCGCAAATATATTTCTATATCGGCGATTTCATGTCAAATCTGTTGCTCCCAATATTTTTCGAAATTTCCTTCTCGAAACTCTCACAGAACTACGGATGGAAAATTTCTTGTTTATGAATTTTCAAATTCGGTGAAAATTGAGATTTTTTTCGACCGTTATTATCGAGAAAGTTTTTTTTTCAGGTTATTTTTTCATGCTCCACGAGACTCAGCCATTTTTTTCTCAGGATATCAAATGGAACATTACGAGAAAGTGTAAGGAAAATTTCGCGCGATGAAGCCCATAGCGGGTGCTTTTGATCAATTTATATCTCACCGAATGACACACACAAAAGTTGGTTGTCCCTTTCTTTAGCAAGGACACACCCGGCTGGTGTGAAAGACGACGGAATATCGCCATGAATTGCTCCGGAATGAGAACGTCGGAGAAAAGAAAATAAAAGCCGGAAGAAGAAAAATGATATCCCGTATGAGCGAAAGGACCATGTTTTTGTCATCTACAAATTTTCCTCCTTGGACTCTATTCGCTTTTCGTATGGACTGACAATCGGTGGAAAAAAAACATGTTCGATATTTCCAAGTAACTAATTGAGACGTTATTGCTTGTGATACATTTGGAGAAAAAAAAAACACACAATCTCTTCGACAATAATCATTAGGAATAAATTTTTCAATCTATCATTACGGTTTTCTCATTTATTTCGGAATAAAAACGATTAAAAAAATGGATACGTACCCACAAAAGGTACAAGTCCTTCCTGATCGTACTCGGAGAGTTCTTCGTCGCCGGTGCAGCGTTTTACTCCTGCCTGAAGGTTCGGACCGAAGCTGCATTTGTGATGTTGGGCCCAAAATTCACGGAACCAGACGTTTCGGCAGTTTATCATTTTGCCCGGATGCAACGGATGTGGAACATTTTTATGGGCTTGTCCGTTGCACTCGTCGTCCATCCGTGGACGAAGGCTCAGATAATACTGATCGAAATCTATAAAGAATAGGTACAAATTGGAATGCCCAACTTCCCATCATTTTTGCCCATTCAGAAATTCACTACGACCAAAGTTTTTATGCTTTTCGATTCGTCGAAGAAGAAACTACGTCAATGGGCAATTACGATGCGGAAGCGATGGACCAATCTCGATACATACTTCGTTCGTATCTTGAAATCGTAAAATTCAATCGAGCTAATTGGTCGTTTTGGCTCAGAGCGATGCCACCGAGTCGGAGAAAATATTATCGCTACGCATTTTTCTCACAATCAATGCGTGTGATAATTTAATTTTCCAGAAACAGTTTCTGTTTATTTTGAAAGAAAAATATTTGCTCATCATTTTCGTAGGAATTATAATCATTTTTTTTTTTTTTTTTTTACATCGCCCATGAAGTTTTAACGGAAAATACTGTCGGACGATGGAGATTTATTTATATTTGTTTGATGATTCATTACCGGAGACGAGCATTTACGTTGAGCCTCGAAAATAACGGGCGTAAATAAATCATGTAAAGGGAGAGCGATATTCGGGTACCTTAAATCGCATAATCGAAATAAAATTTGTATGATTTATTAGGCAGAGGGTTCTATAACGGGTGTTACACTTAGAGAAGCGAGGAAATCGCGGGGTAGCTTCAAAAATCGATTCCCAAGTTGCGCGTAACGTTACAGCGCATGCATTCAGCTGCGCTTTCGCAACTTAAAGCCTCGTTGGAGAATCTCAAATTCGGCATATTGGTATTAACGTTAGATCGTCAACACGCGTTGAATTCTCGGATCCCAAAGGGTCGGGAAATTCCCCGATCCTCTTGTGTATATGGGCCGTTTCGCCTCGAAGAAAAATCATTTTTTAATAACTCAACGTTATTTGCTTATTTGATCAAAATCATATATTCGCTACATCGATCAACAAGAATGAAAATAATTTGCATTTTCGCTTGACGCAGTTATAATTTGAAAAAAAAAACTGTTTCTTGTCTTAATTTTTGTTTATATTTTAAATGAGACGCGATTCGACGCGATGCACGAGAAATGCGTCCTCAATGACTATCCAATTATTTGGAAAAGAAGGTCGATCGGTGATGCGCATTGAAAAAAAAAAAAGGAATGGGTATGGAAACGTGAATTTTCTGTAATCGTTGCTGATCCAAATGAGAAAGGGTCGTAAGCGAATATGAAACTTCGGAGCGGATTATTTGGGAAACGCGAGTTTTCAATGAGGTTGTTTTACTGTAAAGTTCCAGGAAAAGTATAATATTTGATTAAAAAAAAAAAAAAAGCACTTCGAGTGGTGGTTATTCGGGGATTCCAATTTTTTGCTTGCACATTTAATTATCGGTAAAAACAGGCAGAGAGAAGGAGAGAGTGGATAAAGTTAAATTCGAATGGTCCGATAGATCAGTTTCCACTTGGCATAACATTAGAAATCGTTTTACCGGGTAGAGATGCTCGATCGTGATTTTTCTTGAGAAACGACGAATTCCACTGGTTTCAACTGCAAGATTTTTTCTCATCCGCGACTATTCCACCAAGCTCTCATAATAGATGACATTTACGTACTGAAATATCGATCGAAAAACCTTACAAAATTGATGATAGCGACTAGAAAGGACGCGAAGGAAATGTGAAGAAAGAGAGAGGCGGGGAGAGAGCGAGAGAGAGCTCTTCGATAGAATAGAAAGCTCCGATGGTGCGGAGGTGGAGTCTCTTTCATCCCTTCTTTTCGTGCCGGAGAAAATTGTCATGCTCTCCTTTTGAAAAAAGGTGTTTCTCACTGCTTTGGAAGATTAATTGAAGCGACGCTTCGATGGATAAGAATTGTTGAAAGCTCGAGGTAAGTACGGCCTGTCGAAGATGATGACCATGAGCTGAGAGTGCTTCGAGACAGCACACAGGCTAAGAGCATGCTTTTTTAGAATAATGGCAAATTGAATGTAAGAAAAAAGCTAACGTACGTGTCAATGGAAAAAGTACCTTTTATAGGACGAAGGACGTATGAGGTCAAATTACTCAAACAGAATCATGTATTATCAGACTATTTTCAAACTGCTTCAAAATTCTTTTTACAGTGAAGAAAAAATTCGGAAATTCCGGCACGAACGATGTTTTTTTAAGGAGGCTGGCTACACACAATAATTTTGCCATGTTAAAAGCATAGGAAAGTTCGAAATGATTAGGATTTGATGAAATTTGGTGAGCATACTCTCTAGTATTAAATATGGATATACAAATTTTTGAAGATTTTCCTTCTACATAGTTTTCGAGTAATTAAACACTAAAGTTTACATGCATGAGCCCAGGATTCAGATACATATCGAGCGCATATCGTAAAGTCAAATTATTCGACAACTAGGTAGACGAAAAATTGAAACAAATTTCTGCCATCGTATTTGATGCTAAAGAATATTAAGAAAAAATTTGATTGAGTTCTTATCATATTGTCGTATGTAGAACCTCATCGAAGGGAATTTGTGAATACGACAGATTTCCGTTTCTCGAAGAGATTGAATTTAATTAATTTTAATCTCGATCGAAGAGCATTGTATAATTAAAATTGCAATCATCATGTGAAAATAAAACTTTAGAAATCGTCTCGATCGTCATTATTTCAAATTATTCTAATTCGAGATATCGAATGCAGTCGATGTCGATTAAGAATTGAAATAAAGCTGAGGAGGAATTCTTGTGTGAACGGTGTAGAAGTGAGTGAGAATACTGTGTGAATGATGGTCCCGGTTATTTAACGAAGCAGATGAAGCCCAAGAAGGAAGAACGACTGACGACAATTCGACGTTAAAGTTTCTCGTTAACTGTAATTGTCAAAAGTTTCCACGGTGAATTACCGGTTTTCCCTCCATAGGCGCTCCTCCTGCTGTCGCCCTGCTTCGTAAGGAGAAGGTCGAGCATCGTCGCTGTCCCTTGAGCAACTCTTATGCAGTCGTTCGCTACAAGGGACATTCGACGTTTCTTAAACGAACGATTCCCCAAGATTTTCTATCGTGAGACTCAATTTTCTTCATGCTAATAAAAGTTTTGACAGAACTATCCTCTGAAATGTTTTTCTTTAACACAATCGATGGGAGAAAATTCGAATATTTCATGGTGGCGAAACCTGTAAGTAGGAAAATTGTGTCGAGACGAACGTGAATGAATTCTTGACGATGACGGTGACGAGATGGTCGAAATGAAATAGAATGTCAGTTCCTCGATGCGGTTGACAGTGAAACGACGCGAGGGAATATACATATTTATATGGGGGAGTGGTAACGGGCGAAGTCAACGAGTCACAAAACGATGCAGAGATATCTCTAAAGTTGGAGATGAATTAACCGCTCTTACCTCGAAGAGCGTTGCGGAATGGCAAGATAGTGATGGCACCTTCAGCAGCAAATTCCTGGTCTCTCACGGGATGAACCTTAGCACCCCAAGAATCACTTCCAACCCACATAAAGTGGCCGGTACGGTTTGCTCTCACGGTGGCTTGAAGGAGTTTTCTGAAACAGAATTTTCCAATATTTCTTTTGTCTCAACTTTCGTTCTTCGATTTGTTCCGGCGCTTAAATACTTTAGCCACAAACTTCATGACGTGTAAGTGAAAAGCTTTGTAACCCATGAAATTCACTGCCAACTTTTTCCTTGCACAATGCTCATCGCTTTTATGACATTTTCAGTGAATTTTCCAACTTCACACTCGAACAAACACAGTTCACTTTACCCCAAAGATATGCCTTTCCTAATAATCCTTTGAAAATTCGCATCGTATTTGGATCTCAAACTTTGCATTAAAAAAAAGGAAAAAAAAAATACTTGTGAGCTCATTTTTCAAGGAGATCCGCCAGCAACACGATGATCTCTCAGCAGGACATTAGGGTGTGAGACAAACTGACGCAATAACTATGGAACATAATAGCGCACCGACCTGACTCGTATCGTTTGTTTTTCCCCTTGCTAGGTGGATCATTCTCCGTGTTTTGTAATTCTGCAACTTCATTGCGAGCTGGTAAAGTGGAGGGCTTAATAAATAGTTTGTATAATTTTTCATTCTCTTTGTGCCGTCGGACTCAACATCATGAACGTGCAGATTATTTTCTTGTCTCTTTGGCGCACAGGAGGAGGCAATTAATCGCATGATAAACATGATTCGTTTCTCCGTTCACAATTAAAACGTAATAACGTTTTGGTGATGCGAATGGAATGATGAAAAAATAAGGGAAAAAAAGAAAACGTGGGGATAACTAATGTGGTGCGCTGTTCAATTTTCCGTCAACAATTATAGTCATACCGTCGTGTTTATGTTAACTAAGCGTTCAAGTTTTCAGATGTTCGTCATGAATAATAAGGATTATTGTACAGAGAGTAAGAATTTAGCTTGCTCTTTGTTAAAAGTTTGCAACGAGCGTAATGAGAAAAGCTCTTTGGTCAAGCTTTGCACGAAGATTAAACGTGCTGTCAGGGAGATTTGGAAGTTTAGTGGGACCGAGACTAGAGAGTTGCGAACTCGCGGTATAGCAAAAACATGAATAAATTATTCCAGTTGTCTTATGGAGGATGAAAATCCAGGATTCAAAGAGAATGTACGGCGCACCAACGTGCTATTGTGGACCAGGAGGAGAATTACTGTAAATCCTTAATTATTCATGTACTCCCGATGGTTGACGGTCGATCGACAGGGACCATCCGCTATAGGGAGAGACCATCTATTCGTGACCTCGGAATATTACGCGCCAATCTGACCGATCAATCGAGCGTTTCCAAACTAATTTAAAAAACTTACTATCATTGCTCTTTTTTGCCAATATACGGGTAATTGGCGTCTAATTAATTGCGAATTCCTAGAAGAATCTAATCGAAAAGTGATGAAGGATCAACTCGACGAAATCGTTCAAATTCCATCCACAATTTCGAAAATTCTGTTAGTAGTATTCGGTCGGAATAATTTGAATGCTTTCCATCCATTGGAGCGAAAATAAGAGCAGAGCTTGACAAGAGCATTCACAAATTATGTCTCTAGCCTTCCGCGAATTAATTATCATACCTACTAATCATATTAAACAACTAATTATTTAAACACTGTACCGAGAAAATGGAGGTTGTGCCTGGTAAATTGCAAGCGGCTAAATGTAGCAGCCGACAATCTTGATGTGTTCCGAATAACTGAACACGATTGATATTCCGTCAACGTGAATGTTGAGATCGAGCAAAGAGACAGAGATTATTCTTTGGTGAGTAAATGTTCCAAATTGAATGGAAATTCAGTCCCAGAGACAGGCTTATATTCTTTATCTTCGAGGGATGAGAATTTGCTCGTTTAATTAACTATCATTGTATCTGCGACTACTATGCGTAACGACTTATATACATGTACCATTGTCTTGGTGTAACAATGGAACCCACACTTTGTCCGTATAACAGAGTACAGCCTTTGTGAAAGAGGATCAGGGATGAAAAAGGTGGAAAAAAAAGAGAAAAGGAAAAGGGAGAGAGAAAAAAAAGAGAGCGAATGTTCGAGGTGTGCCTTGAAAAAAAGTTTTGATCCGTCGTTATGTGGTGGCGGTTCAAGTTTTCGCAGGAAAGGAAGCAGAGGGACAATTTTTTTTTTTTTTTTCAATTCTTATTATTTTTCCATTTATCTCGGAAGTTTGAACGGAGGGAGAGAGCGAAATAAAAGAGATATCGGTGAGAAAAGCTCTTCTCGTGGTCGACCCCTTTCAGTCGGTGCTGGGGGAGAAAAAATTTCACCACGAAAACGCCCGAAAATCCCTCTGGTAATAGACTTTTTCGAATCGCTCATCCAAGTGTCTTCGTGCGACTCTCAACAAAACGTGAACTGCCTTACAATGCCATTTCTTCGCAGTATATTCGGTTTTTCAAATGGTCTACGATGGCGAGGTCCATGATTTTTCATCGAAATGAATCGACAATCATTACCTAGAATGTTCACGTTAACGAGACTCCGTTGGAAACGTTACGGAGAATTTAATCACGACGAAACGAATGAGACAAAAAAAATAATCATCATTTTTCGGAAAAATTATCCAGGGAACGAATTTCACTCAATAAAATGCTCCGATCAACAAAATTTCATTAACATTTCGAACTTGCAATCTCATTAAACGATGAATCGATCAAAAACAATGAAGTGTATTCGACTAACTCGTAATAAATTTGCAATCTCAATTCTGTAATATCAATTATTATTTGTAGAACAGAAGAAAATTAGGAGAACACGGAAACAAAATAAAAATCGTTAGTGAATCGACTTTGAATTGCATTGGGTGAGTCCAATTTATTTTTCGGAGCGAGAAGTCAACGAGATATAAGTAGTTGGAGTCTTGGCGAGCAAGTGGGCACTTTGGAATAATCGTGCTGATAACGATACCAGGAGATATTGAACATCGGGTGGAGCGTGATACGAAATAAGGACTTTATATAGATAAATAAGTAAATATGTGTTTACGAATGTATGTATATTGTTCTTTGTGCATGCATATGTATTATAAACGAGGATTTCAATAGCTCGAGACCAGGCGCCGTTTCGTTTGTCTATCTCGTTACTGATAATTGGTGATCCCCGGATATTCCCCGGGGATCTCGGTGATGGGACAGTATAGATAGGAGTACGATGTGATTGCTTTCCAGACCGGCCATTTTCCATCCTTTGCAGGATATGCCCCTCCGTCCTCTCATATTTCTCCGAGCATACAGCAGACAATTATGTTTTCTATACAATTTATACATATCGCTACCGAACAGAATTGAGGACGAGAGACAACAAAATAATGAGAGAACGAGTGAAAAACTCATTGAGCAGCCTCGAATTTATCGTTCAGCTAAGAATTTTTCAGCCCTTACGAAAGTAACGAGAGAAGATAAATGAGTGCCAGATATTCATCACTTTGCTCGACGTTGGCGAGATACTTAAGGATTGGCAGTCAAGAAATTCAAGTAAAATAGAGAAAAACTGAGTCCTCTAAATTCAGTATCGAGAGGTTTAATATTTGACTCGGAAGCTCCCAACGGGCTAAAGTAATAACGTCAGGCACGTTAAGTTAACATTTGCAATGTACAAAAACTACCCGTGTTCTCCTCTCCACCTCTCTCCTTGTCTCGTCAAATATTAACCATGGTTCGTTTGGCTATGCGTAAGCGGCACTGGCAAGTCGTGATTCATTACTGCGTCGTCCTTAAAGAAAAAAAATAATATCAACGCTGGGATATTACGAGCTCTTCGAATTTCGTTCTTTGCACAAAGAAAACTGCATGATGCGATGTTCAGTCTCTCACAAAATGAGATTCATATAATTATCTATCCAACGAGATAAGGATCAGAACGTTTTTTCGTAATTCTGTGCGAATCAAACAGAAATACGTCAGTAAAAACGTTCGACGAAAAACTTAACAAGATTGTAAATGTCCTTGATTCGTTTCCTGTGACAGAGCGATCGTTGGCGCGTGGTTTTTTCGTCATCGTTCGACAGAGTAGCGATATATTTGCCCAGATCCCTATTCGAATCAAATCTGGACGATGTAAAGCTTTTTCCAACGATTCCTGCTCCAGCGATTGTTCGTTGGTGACGAATTTTAATCACTTTTCGAAATGTTACAAATTCGATCGATTTTTGTATCGAATCGAAAAAGAACCTGCGTGCATTGATCAGGTATCCACGCCTGACTGATGTTATTCATTCATGATTTAATTAAGCGCATCCCTCGGACCTGTAGCTCCCTTTCCTCAGGTTTTCTTCATGCGTTCATCCATTATCGCTCCCTCCCATAAATCCTGCACGTTCCTTCTTTGATATTCTATTTTTTATCGCGATTTGTTAATGCAACATTGCGCATAGTTTGACATTGCGGCTGCATTGGCATTCCAAGAGATTTTGCTTGAATTTGTTCGGGTGTCTTGTGAGGATAAAAAAGCTGTAATCCTGCGACGGAAAGTGCAAGAAATCCTCGAAACATCCCAGGAAACCCGCAACTCCGTCCCTCTTTTTCCCGTCATTTTTATCGCGTTTTTCGCCTTCATATACGTCGCTGTACAGGTCGTTCCACGACCTCAACTTTACAGGATACAAATTGTCTCAACTCTCTATAATGATTTGTCGCACAAAACCGATAAATATTGCGAAATATTGTAGAAAAACGCGTCTAGGCGGTTTTTTTATTTTATTTTTTATTTTCAGGTCCCAAAATCTGGGCGTGCGTTCAGAGGAACGAGATTTCTCCCAGCTTTTCGATAATGCGGTACGTGGTACTATTTTTACGAACAAGAATCCGGCGATTTCTCGTGAAAAGCTCCATATACACGTCCATGAGCAAGCAGCAAGTATAGCTGTATCTTCCTGGCGCGATTCGTTGGTGTTTTGCAACGATAAATAACGAGCTAGCGGAAAATCCGTTTGGCTCTTACGAAAAACTCTGTGCTCGGTGACCCTTGAAAATTTGCAGCTGGAGATAAAATACTTAAAAGATGTACGATTTGCTTTATTAGATCAATGTTTTGCGTCAAGTTGAATGAGATTGATGAGGGAATAATTTAACAAGCTGCAAAAAAGTTGGATTACTTGTAGGGAATAACCGACAAAATTGTAATAATGAACTTGTGGATTGACGAGTAAAAATAATAAAAAAAAAAAAACATCGTTAAAAAAGTATTTTTAATGAGATCTGAAAATTATTCATTCTTTCGTATCATCGTGCTCGCAGGATGACAGGATAAAAAATAATAATAAAGAAAAATGCATTTTGCCAGGAGCACGGTGTCAACATATTCTTGCAACAAAGCTATTCGCGCCTCTTTGGACAAGGGCCCTTTATCCAGGAATTTCATGCACGTTAATCATGTACACTTGCATAGAGCGAGGAGGTACTATAATCAACACTGGTGAAGTAGTACTGCAGGGTATATGGTCGGACCAATACACCAGCCGCTTGGCACATGGCCACATTCGAATGTCTGATCAACACTGACCGTATTCACTACTTGCCGGTGGCACAAAAGCATATGTACGCTGTACGGGAGAGGCTGCTCGAAATTACGGTGGCTCGACTGAATATATCAACCGCTAAATGTCCACTGGAACATTCACGCAACTATAATAAGGTCACAAATTCACAAAGAAATTGATTTGAATTCATTAATGATAATTATTTGAGAGAAAGAATCAACGATTGACAATAATGAGTTTTGGGACGTTTCTCGCACGACGATATCAATGAACCTTATCAAACAACTAATATGAAAATTTTCGAGTGAAAATCATTGAGACTGCCGTGCGGATAATCGACTAATTCAACAGGTGGCCATTTTTTTCTACTCCTTTGGTCTTGGCGTTTTATCCAGAGGTATACGTTCGCACATTTAAGGACGTAATAAAATTGGCGAAAGTGACTCGAGCCTGAGATATGCCAGAGACGGTATGAACATTGATTTATGTTAATAGTTTTTAGGGAATTGGCTCGGTTTGGCTAGCTCAGGCTTTCCGAGGATTATGAGTCGATCAGCAAGTTTTTTTTGCCTCACGACGCGAAGACGGAAAAAAGAGAAGCGGAAGGGAAGAAGAGAGGAAGGTGGATATAAAAAATGAACTGTAAATCGTAGGGAATTGGTACTAGCTTATCTGATCTCGTTCTCTCTTTATTTTTTGGCTCCATTCGACCAAGTGGAAAAAGAGGTTGGTGGTCAGACACGATCAGGCATCAAATTCGAGACAGTCCGATCACGTGCTTACAGCACGAAGCCACTGAGGAATTTTGTTATCGCGCATCTTATCATTCAGCTCCTGCAACTTATCAAGATTATCGAGAATGTTTCATCGCAGAGCTCGCCACGAGGGTGACAAAAAAATACTCCCGCAGAATGCTCTCTCGATCGCAACCCTCCGCTTGCTGTCTCATCCTTCCTTTCTTTATCCTTCCAATTCCAATGAGCTAAAATTAGCTCATTCGAATTTCTCGAGCTCACGTATGGAAATTATTTTGTAGGATTTTTTTTTGTGCGAGGAAACTTTCGTTTTACTAAAAGTTGAATAAAAATTTTCCTCGCGACCTCAAATTTCATGAATTTTTTCGAAACCAGCAAAAAGAAAATTAAACATCGATTTTCTTCGCAAGGAAGTTTTTTCGCGAGGATTGCTGTCTGTGATTTGTTCGAGTCAGGGAATCCCGTACATATCTTCGTGCCAAGTCATAAGATTTCGTTGAAACCTCACGCTGTACGAGGCGACACGCTCCAGATTGATGTTCGGTTCATCAGGTTTCGGAGAGTCGAGGGAGGCTTTACGTGTCGTCCGTCAAAGTTCTTTTTTCCCCTCGGCTTTGGTGCCGGCCCCTCGGCATATAATGCATGTATGTTTGGGTCAAAAGGACTGTAAAATTTGCCGTTACGACGGCGGCGATACAGAGGGGAAAAAAGGGATGACGAAAAGGCGAAATTTGGGAAAATTCTATTTTTATTAACCAGAGAAATTGGACGGTACTTGAGAGACTATAAAATGGAGGTGAACAAACAATCAAAAATTTAAGATGAATTAATCGATGGAATGTTTGGTAAAGATATCGAAAGTAGACCGTGACTTCAGAGGCACATTTATGGTGAATTATTGAACGTGACTCAGTATAAAAGGCTTGCAAATGAGAATGAAAAATCCGGCTTTAGCCTGTGAACGTTAATAACCCTTCTTCGGGAAATATTATTGGAGACCGGAGCGAGACTCCTACGAATGGACGTTTTTTCGCCTTTTTCTCTCTTTACCAACTGATTTATCGATCGTGCCATCATTGGGGTAATAATACCGTGTCATGTTCATGATATATGCATTGACGTAGGATTATCGTATAGCGAGGGTATGATAAAGAAAAAAGAAAACAATAATCCGATGGCGTCTAATACATTTTTTCCTGCACAGAGGCTCCGCATTGTACTGAACAGACAATAAGCTCCTCTTGTGAAAACCTCACTCAGTTTCGAGAGCGGTCGTGTGCTACTGCCGCGTATACAATTCTCTCGAGTTTCGATAGTGGCCTCCGTGACCTTATGAACTCGAAATTTCGATCCTCTTTTCCCTGCCATTGTTTTAATGAAAACACATAAATCTTATCAAGTTTGAACAACAAAAATAAATGCCAGAATATCGGAAGGATAACGCGTGTCACACTGAGAAAACGATTTATTCATATGTACCAGGATTCGTTAACTGCTAACAAATGTAAAGTTGGATGTGGCGAAATAAATGTTTTTTAACAGTTAATGAATTATTTATTTGAGCCTGGCTCGATTGTCTGAAATAAACATTTGTTAATAGTTAATAAATGAATCATCTGATGAAACGTAACCTTTGTTGATAGCGAATGAATTTTATGACCATAAACATCTACTGAGTTAAGGGGAATAAAGGCGATCAAACAAATCATCATCGTCAAGGAAATGAAATTTGATCGTGATAACAAAGATATTTTTTGACCATAAATAAATTTTCTAACAGTTAGTGAATGTTTGACTAAAAGTACCAACTAAATATATTTCGTTATTATAAATAATCTGTTTTCTCAGAGTTGCGCCGCAGCGTCGTGTAGAAGAAAGCCCTTGAATAGTTCGGTCCTACATTTTCGAACGTGACGACTTTGACAAGATGCAGGAAGCACAAATAATTATTGGACCCTCCAAAGTGGCGTTTGTCCTTATGGTAAATATTTAACGAAAAGTTAGCCCAACTTCGTCGAACTAAAGCTTCTTACTCATTTTATGCTCTTGCAGCAAACCGAATCCTTGAATTTGTTTGTTCATTATGTCGCCAGTCTGCTCGCGACCTTGTTATATACGATTCCCCACGCAAGGGTGAGCAGAGCTTAGAATGCTCGCTAGAAACTACCAGACACAAAAAGGAGGAGAGAGAAGTGACGGATACGCTCTAGATAAGATTGAGGGAGCGAGAATATAAAAAAAAAACGTTTTTTTTTTGCTGTACAAAAAAATCATGAGCCGGTTATCGAATGTTTGAAATGCGTCGCACTTACCTGACATTATCCTCGTCAACGAAGAGCACGACGCCTCTCGCATTGTGTTTCGTTCCGAGTCTCTCGACGATACGATCGAAATCTTCAACTTTTGAATTTCTGAGAATCTTCTCGCTGACAGCAACGCAAATGTTATAATCCGAGGAGAGTGCAATGAAACTTGCGATGCCCTGAAAAATAAGAAAAATTTCGCTGTTTTCTGTTTTCTGTCTCTTTATTTTAGTCTAGGCTTGGATAAAAGTTCACTAGGTGCATGCAACGTTGGCGATAAGAGGTACGAATCTTGCGGTTTTTGAATCTCAATGGTGCAGAGAGCCTGCTGGCGGAGATGCGCGCTCTTATCTTTTGCTCGTGCCCATCCAGGGCATTCAATGCCCTCATAGATCAAGGATATATAGAAAGTCTCGAGCAGCATAAACATACTTTAAAGTATTGATTTAACATACGTGTCTCTCTTTCTCTGTATAGGTATCGAGAGGGGATAAAAAATTTGAGATACGTGAAAAATGCTTTGCTCATGCTTCGGCGAGCTGAAGTTTATGCCTCAACTTTTCATCTTTGTCAATAATGCCCAGACACTCGATATTTCAGGCGTTCAACGTTTCAGCCTCATACGTTTATTTCCCAAGAGGTTTGTGCATCGTTTCTCTGGCAACTGGTTATACAAATATAAATAGATCGAGCGACGTGTATATTCGCGCGCGTGTGTGTGCATGTGTGAGGGCAAAAGTGTAACGTTTTGTCTGCTTTCTCCTGGAGTCGTCGTAGGATATTCCCATGGCTATCAAACGTGATCGATCGAGTTCCCTCGATTCGTGTCATGCCAATGGATTGAGACGCAGAATTATTGAAAAAAGTCAATTTTTCAATCAACGATTTAGCAAAATCAACGCTGCAAATGCCGAGTTTTATTTTTGCAGTTATTTCGAAACCTTTGCTTCCTCAGTGTCGCGAGGAATTTCGTCATTCCATCTTCTTATCGCAGTCGGCCTTAAGAGCTCGGACGGATCTTTGTTTTTCTGGTTTTGCCTCGAGTGAGAGGAAGAAATTGAGAAGACAAGTGGATAGTCAAAGTGAAAAGATTATACGCGCGCGAGTCCGAGCTCGCCGGGTGAATGTGAACGAGGAAACGGTCGAGGAAAGGAGAATAACCCTTTCGAGCGAAGTGGTCGGTAAATTCTCGGATTGACGAGGCAACTCGTAAAGATGACGATTCCAATAAAAATTTTCTGACTACTCTTTTGGCAAAGCGTCTTGTAGAGATCGAGAAATCTAGAAAACGCAATAGTGGGATCGTACGATTAACCCAACTGTGACATTGATGGTTTTTATCTTCATACTTAACTTTTTTTCTTCTTCCTCATATTCTCCGCGCTTGTTGCCCAAGTGATAGTTTCCTTTATGAGTCTATTCCTTCTTTTCTTGCCAATTTCTTTTGTTTTTCGTTTCTTTGAGAATTTCGGGCAAGGAAATTCGAGACTTCGAGACGCCTGGCGTTTTATTGAGAATAAAGATGTAGGGCACAAATGACATGCGGGAAACTCGACTCGAGCAAACGAAGAGCTTAATTGATTCCCCCATAGAATGTCATGCCATCGTATACAAAAATGTGACTTATCGATCTCGCGTGGACTTTTTCTGTCATCGAGTGCCAAATGGTTCTTTGTATATCCAGTGTCCCGAAGCCCTCGTTCAATATCGTTACCAAAAACTACCAAAAGCTCAAGTCCTGTGTGGTCAAAAATTCGCATGCATCCCTTCGAAAACATTGTCAAGTGCGAAAACTGCCAATTTGTTCGATGGATAACGACTCTTGTTCGCGCATCTCCAAATTTTACTTCGCATCTCCTCCATATGCATATTATTTCTCGAACGATCTCAGAAGGTGTTCACACGCGAATAAACATGCATGTATGCACGACCTTGAAGTTTGCATCGTTGGAATGCAACGAAATCGTTTTTTTTCTTTGCCGAAGTCCATTATTTATATTCAGAATTAAACTGCGATTATAAAACGATCGGATTCGATGAAACGATTTAAGGAATTAGTGAAAATAATTTTTATCAAAATAAATAAGTAAATAAATGAAATTAATACAATTTTTTACGAATTACTAATAAAAATCAATATTTTGCCTTGTATTTCAACGTTGCAAACTTCAATATCATATGTGTGTAGACTGTTTGTCACTGAGAACGATCAATAGTTGTTGTGCAAGCGAGAGAGTCGCTGTAAATATTAGTATCACTTTGATATGACGTGAAGAAATATCTTGCGAGAATTTTAGGCGGATATTTGGTAATAGTTATGGGCTATTAAAAAATAGTAAAAGTTTAAAAAAGTACCTTTTCACCGTAATCGCCCTCGACTGCAACGGTAGAGACATATTTCCAACCGAGCTGTCGTATCACCTCGACCATCGCCTGTGCCTGGAAATTATCCGGTGGAACTACTCGGCTGAAATATTCGAAGCGGCTTTTTTCCGAGAGTTCCGTGGTCGTCGACGCGTAACTCAGCTGCGGGATCTACCGAGAAAAAAAAGTCAAATCCGCCCTAAAACTCTTGAACTGCTTGAAAATTACATTTTCCTTCAGAGGTAAAACTACTTGTGCGTTGTTTGTGAATTTTCTAGAAAGTTTCACGGAAAGGTTGCGAGTTTTCTTAAGCTCCAACGTTTTTCTTCTGCATTATTTTCAAACGAAACTTTTGGTAAAGAAAAAAAACTCATGGACGTTGATGTCCTGACAAAGTATGAAAATTTTATCGAATTAATCTGCGAGGATGTCTCATTGAAAATAGAGATTGGAGAAAGAATATTTATTTATCATCTTCATGATTTCCGATCAAGTTGATGGAGAAATATTCTGCTCTCAATATTCCTCGCCCGAACACAATGGGAGGAAACTGTTCAGTCTCCTCACGGAAGCAGAGCTCCGAAATATCTTTGTATCTGACAGGACAATCATCCCTCAAACGTGTGGGCGTGGAGAAATAGCCAGCCGGCAGGCACGTCGGTATAGCCACAGCTGGGCTTTTCCCGAGACACCACAGACTCGTGTAGGAAGGAATTCGGGCCACCTCATATAGTTTCGGGCTTGGTACTAACCCTCCATTCATCGCATCATATTGTCCACTCATGGTTTTGTGTCGAGGGAATTTTCATTTATTTTCAATGAATTTTCGATGCCGATGAGGTGCGAAAGCCATTTTATAAAAAATTTTTAAGCAAATAAAATCCATTTCCTCAATTTTCGTTAATCTAACTAAATTTGAGAAGGAACCATGTGTCTTAAAATATTTTTGGGACAACAATTTGGGAATAAATCGTTCGTCCTTTGGTCAATAAATACTTCGAACTTGGTTGGTAAATTTTTCTTCTTTTTCGACTTTATTAACGAAAAGTATCATCAAATATTTATCATTCTTTTCCTCTCCGTACACGAAATACGTTTTCGTTAAATATTCGATACATATGTTTACGGCGTTATGTAACGTGTCGATATGAAAGTTTGCAGAGGAAGGAGTGAAGTTTCGAAATTTCAAAACTATGAGATGTACGAGGTCAGTTGGCCTTACTCTCAACATAAAATCACTCGCGATCGGGAGCCATTGCACTCGAAAGTTATAGAAGTACTTACAACGTTTATAAAAGTCTTGAAAGGACATGTAAACATACTATAACACGAATTCATCCGCATGTATTTATTGCAGAGGCTTCGATCGGGTTTATCCAACTTTTCTTGCCCTTTCCGAATGATATACACATCGATGTACCTCGCTTTGAAATAGCTATTCCGATTTTATCAAACTCCTACTTCTTCCTTCTCGTTTCGTTACAAAAACTTTCCACGGGCAAGACGACGAACGGGGCGAGTGGTCGTAACTCCCTATCGTAAATATATCTCAGCCTCATTTAATATTTAACGATTGGGCATCAACGGAAACACGTTGATCGATAATATCCGATCGATTTCTCTATCATTTTTCTTTCGTCACTCGTCCCACCTCCTCGGCGGTTGAATAAATATTGAAAAATTATGATGTCCACGTGAATAATGAGTTCGATTGGGAAGAATCCCCTAAACTTGTTCTTTTCTTTATTGCCATTCTCAAAACCCAATTTCCGCCTCATTTTCATGCTGGCAATTCGGAGATAAAGGTAAAAGCTGAAAGTAGTAAAAGCCCTTGGTAAATGCAACGTGAAAAATTTGTGGGCGAGCTGCGAGTACGAGCTCAGCCAAATAGAGCTTGAGAATTCTCTTGGCTTTTCCACGAGTTTCATTATCACTGCTCGTGACGTTAGAATCCACCATTGTGCGAATGATCATGTTCGAACGCTTCCACGCCGAATTTCCTACCAGGCAGGAACCGATTATTGTTTTCTGTTGCTGATCGTATTGTGGAAAAAATAATATTAACCTTTTTTAATGGACGAGAACAAAATATCGGTAAAAAATTTACACCGAAGGAGATTCGACAATTTTCGTGAATGGAAAATGAATTTTTTGCAGTTTATATAAATAATGGAATAAAAAAGTAGAGTTTGATCAAAAATTTTGTGAAAACTTTCTATTACCGTCGGAGAGACAGCCAAACGACACGATTCCACGGGTTTAATCTTTTCGGTTATGTCCGTTGGTTCGTTAAAGCCGGCCATGTGTGTATATGCACCGAAACAATCGACTATGTGTACATACATATAAGCGTCAGTTTGAGTACATAAATATGTATGGATATAGCAGAGTAGTTGGTGTGTGCAGCAAAGAGCCCGAAGCTATAGAAATGGCTCTAGGAAGCAAACGAACTGTGTCTAGGTTTCTCTTTTTTCCTCATTTCCTCGTTGCATCGTTTCTCCCTAGAAAACCTTGTTTGCCCCATGACTCCGAGGGAGTTGAAATAGAAAGCTTCCTTGAAAAGTGCATTGCATATCACAAACATTCTCGGTCTCATTTTTGTTCCTCGTTTCGTCTATTTTTCTCCTTGTGTAATGCACCTATCGTGTCTAGTGCGACGATACACGAAGCGGAATTTCCTGGCAACGGTTAAACATTTATATACCTCGTTCTACGTTCCTATGTGAATCGTGCATGTGGAATAAAATTAAATGACAGCTCGCGTGCCTGTGGCTAGTAACATTTTTCAACGTGTTGAGAGAGTCTTTCTCAAGGGTAGCCATTGAAACAGATTTATTGAAAATGGACATGACGCCAAACGTTGCCAAGCCAACAATCGTGGCAGTTTTATTTATTATTTTTATTTTTTTCTACGATCATTCGATTATTTCGAGAGCCCTCAGGCTCCAGGAACGCTTGCGCCTGCAGTTCTTTCAATTTCCAAGCATTCCATTTACATGTATCATTGGAATATTCATTTCTCCGTCGGTAATAAAGACTTTCCATGGTATGGAAACTTTCCCATTAGTTTCAGAAATTCTTGTGACTATGAAGCAGACAAATGGTCAGGAAAAACCCCATGAAAAATGAATGAACGAGTTTCTACTCCGAAAAATTGGAATATGGAAATAAAAGAAATGCTTAAATCAAATTTCATACCCGAAGGTATTAACATCGCAGAAAATGTAAAACGGAATGGAGTTAACGTTTCTATGACGGGTAATTGAGTGAACCCAAAATAAAAAGTACACTCGAGCTCTGCTGTGTTGGTTGTTCACTGCGCAGCATTTTTCTCTTTGCAATCCACGCGAAGGGGTTCGAGGTTTCAAAGAATTTAAGTGGGTAAATTTGCGGAAAGAACGTTAAAAACGCCAGGTAGCAGTCAGGACTGACGCGCCGTCTGACAAGTACATGCCTTTACTACTTGCCGCGCGGACAGAGAAGTAGCAATTACACGCTCTTTTGCCGTCGCCTTTTTGCAAACTTTACAACCCGCTTGATATACCTCATTTTCAAATTTATTCGAGTCTCGTTAACGGCTCCTCGTTCCGCTGGTGTAAATGTCACAAAAATGAAAAAAAATAATATAAAAAAATGGCGCGTTGCTCTGCAATATTTTTTTCCCCTCCTAATCTCATCGCGAAACTATTGAACAAAACTTTTGCCGATGTTTTTTATTAGCCTTAATAAGAATATCCCATTTTTTCAGGTGTGTTTCATTTTTTCCCTTTTTATCGAGGCGTCGTTCCGGTGCCTGCTCTAACGGAGGAGGACACGGCGAAAGAAAAGTTTGATAATGAGAAAATCTGATTTCTTCTTCGTTCACAACAAAGAGGCAGGCGGACAGAGTGCACTTTTAAATTATTTTCAGAATAATATAAAATCGATTGTAACGCGATCATGTTAGTTATATGTTTATATATTTTTCCATTTCCCTTATTTCTATGTATACACGAGTAAAAACTCGACGAAGTGTGTTCCCCCGAGTCTGTATATATGCGAGTCAACGTGTAGAGCGTCTATTAAATATAAAACAGTTTCTGGAAACTATTTTCCAGTGTCTGCGGTTTCTCGTATGTGGCTGCTCACTAGGGGGAGCAATTTAAGGAAAAAGAAAATTGTGTTCGGAATAAAATATCTGACAACTGCAGAATTTTTTCCATTTTCTGGTTACAATTCTTTTCCTTCCGGCTCTACTTCCTCGTACTTGTTCCATCTTCTCCGTCCTCTTTTTTTGTTCGTTAATGTGAAATAGATTCGCCAGAGTTTTGTTATCGTTTCAATTAAAATGGAGACGATGGAGAGATGAAAAATGTGGTGATTAGGAGGACGAGACGATGGAGATTCGATAATCGAATCTCCGGATCATTTTTCGTGTCCGACCCGCTCGAATATATCGAACTTGATGTCCTCGAGAGTTTTTTCAACCTTTGAGGCAACGCTATGAATCGACGATGGCTCGATGCGTGAGAGCATACATTATATTTACTCACTCGCGAGCACAGAGTCTGTGCAAAGAAAGCTTCGAGATGGATGACAAACGATCAGGATGGTCCAATGACACAGCGTAAGCGAAGGTGAAAAAAGGTGTTCGAATATTACCAAGCTGGAGAAAGCCCTTAGGTACTGCGGTATAAAGGCCCTCGAGAAATACGATCCACTCATGTATTTTTTGTTGTTTTGTAACAACAGGGGAAATCAGGCTTTCGCCAAGGACAAAGCCACGAGGGAAGAATGACACACGTAATCTTATATCGATGAGATACGTTACTTGAATTGGATGAGCTCCGAGTATCTCGGGTTACGTGTTGATTTTACCAAATTTCGTAGTGTACGAAGCGATCGTATGTCTCGATTATCAAGAATCCACTGAGAAAACGATTTATTTATATGCACCAAGATTTGTTAACTGCTAACCAATGTAAAATTGGATGCAGCGAAATAAATGTTTTTGAACAGTTAATGAATCATTTATTTGAGCCTCGCTCGACTGTCTGAAATAAACATTTGTTAATAGTTAATAAATTAATTATTTGATAAAACGTAACCTTTCTTGATAACAAATAAATTTGATGACTATAAACATTTTCTGAGTTAAGGCAATAAATAAAAGCGATCGAACAAATCATTATCTTGGAGGAAATACTATGCCTATGAAATTGGATCGCGATGGCAAAAATATTTTTTCATGATTAACAAATTTCGTAACAGTTAATGAATGTAATGAGTAAAAGTACCAACTGAATATATTTCTTTATTATAATTAAATTGTTTTCTCAGTGTGGCATTTGAGCGGCACGTCCGCGCGGTAAGCTTATCAGATAATATTCGTTCTGTCGTTTATTCAATGTCGCATGGACCGCTCCACCTATATAGACAGGAATGAGGAGAAAAATTTCATTGACAATCGACAGGAGCGGAGTTTTCAGTTACCACGTTTTTGAGTGTGAGCGTTTTGAGAAGAAAATGCATCGAGACTCATTCGGATGAGGTTTTCCGAAACTTTGTAACGAGGCGCAGGTAGAAGGTTCGCGCATGGTTAGTCGTAATGTATCAACAGATAGAGCCTGACCCAGAGAGCGAGAGAGAGAGAAACGGAAGACAATTTGGGTGGTAGTGGGAGTTATATAGCTTATGGTAACTTGGGAGAACGATACGACATGGAAATCGGTCGCTCCCCAAGAGACCGGCACCGTCATCAACTCCAGAACGGTCTGGAATCGATATTTTCCTCAACCAGACCTTTATCACCATAGCGGACTCGATTTTCTATATCTTATGCTGTCTTTCTATCCCTCCCTCGCTCTCTTTCTCTCTTGGTCTATTCCTCGCAGTGCTCGTACATAGAGCTCGTACATACATTTGCCCGGACCACTTCTCATTTCGTCGTCAAATCGCTTCATGCCAATATTCCCTCAGCTTTGAAAATCGTCGATCTATACACCGATTCGGAGAACATGTGTTACGAGTTTCAAACCCTTTGATACCTGCGTACTTAACACACTTTCTTTTTGTATTTATTCATTAGCTTTTCCAACGAGATCGACAAAAATGTTCCATTCAATTTGATTTTACGGATAAATCAATCGAGTATTTTATTATTCATATAGAAAATCTAACGATTTTCGTAGTTTCTCTCAAAATTCGAGATCACACTCATTTCTGTTGTTTCATATGCTCAGTCTCTTATGGATATTTGTTTATTGAGAAAAAACTATTAATTACTCACTTTAAAGAGCCGAAGAATATTGGCGACCATGATGGAAACGACGCTGAACGAAGCACCGATAACTCCGGTGACCGATTTGTGGGGGACGTATTCGGGTGATTTTCCATTCTCGCATTTGTACTCGGACATGTCCTGGAACAAATTATTCATGCGGTTTTTCTTATTATTTCGCCGTCGAGTCAAAATATCGACACAATTATTCGTCGCGGTAATAAATCCGTTTTTATGGACTAGATTTACATACGAATGGTATAAGTATAAGCTGCACGCCTTAACGATGACTGGAACAATTTTAATTGGAGTTATAGGATTTCGAGTTTGTACGTAGCATTTCGCAGGTGCGTCTCACTGCGCTCCTTAATTCGTTTAATATCGTCAATCGTCGGGATTCACGCGGATTCAATCGGGTACGAGATAATTCAATAAAAGCCCGTTCTCGCGGAGCGATGTAATGGAAACAGAGTAGTCTGGGCAACGTATTTCGCATGAAAAATATGAAATGAAAGTTGGCGAGATCACTTGGTAACTATAGTACAAAAGCTGGCGATCCGGTATACAGAATTCTTCGTGCATAATAAAGTTTTTCAATCTCGTAGCTGGCAACATTTCACTCGAATTGAATTTTTCCCCCGCGAGTTGTATATCCGAATAAATCGAATCGAAAAAGGAAACAGCGGTCTGATCAACTCTGACTCGTTCTACTGATTTCCTACGTTCTCTTCCGTTCGTACGATTGTACAAACATTAGAACGAAAATAATGACCGGACTGAGAAAAAACAGTTTGCCTGATCGACGGCTGAATTTCGTTGGTTTTACTGCGACAGCATCAAACATTTTTATTACCACGAAGAGTGACAAAGTGAAAGGCACGTGTTAAATTGCGTATTTAACGCGAACGCACGTACCGCAGGCGAATGGCAAATTGTTCACCGGGCAACATAACGACGATATAACGTGTAACGAGCTCCTGGAAACTCATTGAGCATGTATAAATGATCAGCGTCCTCTTACGAACAATAATATCATTGACGCGTTATATCCCTGTAGGATCATTAATGCCACCAACATTGCATCGAGCTTTACCGACACGGGATCCGATTTATACTCCTACCGGAGTCGATTCTCCTCCGGAGAGTTGCGGTCAAATTTACCCAACCAAAATAGATGACGAACGAAAAGCTTTCCAGCCACAATATGCTCGTCGATTATCCATCAACGAAACGTAAAAACGATCTTTACGAACGATACTGAAGTTCGCCTCGTTGGAAAAGAAACGAAAAATTTATTTTTCGATCATCAATCAATTTTTTAGTAAATTCAGTTTTTGAATGGCAAAAAAAACGTCTAGCCCACTATTTTTGTAAAATATTTTCCGAAAATTTGTCATTCTGCTTCGAAAAATAATGAGTTGTTGCATTTCAACGATGCGAACTTCAAAATCGTTCTTTACGACCAAATTTTACTTTTGTACTTTTTGTGGAAATTTTTTGAGATTTTTTAAATGTTAACAATTTTTAGATTAATTCTTTTCGTACGACTGATGGGCAATTCAATTCCAATTTATCTCGCTCATCTTCATTCCTCACTCCCCCATTCAATACCGTGGCGATCTACAGACTCAGACATGTTCAGAATTCTAATTTTTAAGGCGACACAGCGCTTTCTCGCTTGACATTGCACTTTTTGTTATGCATTGCTTCTGCGCATATATATTCAGAGGCTTATCCTCGCCGGGGTTGTAGCCCGTTGTCTCGCCACCTATGAGGCGGAAGTTGGAGTAAAATTCATTGTGAATTCATGACCATCTTCGCAACAGAGTCCGACGTCACTGAAGAATTCTGGTTCAAAGAAACCTGGACGTTGAGATTGCTCCCGGAATACGACCGAGACGCCGTTGAGTTGAAAAAGAATTTATGACTTTTTACTATACACGTCACATACTCATACGCGCGAGTAATCTTGAGAAATATTAATCCGCATACCAAATAAAAATCAGAGCTTTCGAAATAGGGATGAAAGTAAAACAAGAAATTTCTCGATCAAGATACTTCCGGGAGGTTCGAGCTTGAAGGAAAAAATGGTTTAAAAAATGTTCGAATTAAGGGTGCGAGGTACAAAAAAAATTAGTCAGTTTGCGTTCATTCAAATGAACATGAATTTGGGGTTGAATCGGTAGATTCGTATCTGGAAAGAAAAGGGTGTGAGGCAAACCATTCAAATGTCGAAAGGATTCTGGATACGTCTTTTTGCAAGGGTGGGTTGAGGGAGGAAGCGTAGAGTGCTAGCAGTTGATATAGGGTGAGAAAGTCTCATGTCCGGAAGGGAGGTCCATTTGATTTCAAACGACTACTCGCAGGACCTATCGATCGTCGGAGTTCAGGCAGCAGATGGCTTATAGTCGTTGGCAATCCGGAAATGGCTCCCGTCTGATGTTCATCCAAAACGAAAAGTTTGAAAGTGAATGGAGACGAAGGAAAAAAAAAGCATCGACTTGCTATGATTTTTCCACTTTTTTCAACTCGTTTTTATTTTTTCGCATGTCATATCGTCTTGAATATACCTGTCAGTTTGTTTTTACATTGAATCCTGTTTCTTTTGTGTACAATGTCCTCGAATATCTTAAGGGCTTGACAGACCCCTAGTCACGATTTCAATGGGATTAAATTTGAAAGATATTCTGTCGCGGTTTCAGCAATATTTATTCCTACACTTTAATTTGAATGGGACACGACAGAGGGATTGTGAACGAGAAGTTTTCAATGGGTCGTACTCTCTTCGATCCGTCACAACGATGAATACATTCACGGTCGAGGCTAAAATCATTCAACTATATTTTTCAAGACGATTACATTTTTCCCACTTCCACAACAATTTCAAACGAACCACGAGAAGATTTTTTTTACATGTCCTTATTCGCGGCGATGATCCAGTTTGGAGGATCGAAAACGAAGTATCGGCGGAAAGTTATTCAAACTTTCAATCGGGACAACCAAGAACAGCGAGGGTGGAAGTTCCTCATGAAAATTCAGTGCGAGTATGAACGAAGGTAAAATATTCATCTCGTCGATGGAGCAATTTTCAAATGTGAAAATATTTTTCAATAGAAATCTTCATAATAAATGTAGAAATTTTTTTTTGTGTGGCTGTGAAATTCAATGTATAAAATAAATTACAAATGGTGCATGTTTGATACGTCGGTTATAAAACTATCGTCGAGTAGGACGTGTAACAGGAAACATTATTACCGAGAGAATAAAAATACAAAGTACCGGGATGGATAACAACGAGGGTGGAGATGGGAACCAGTGGATGGGGTTGAGGGTGGAAAGCATCGAACGATGCGATCATGTGGAAAAAAATGAAGGGTGAGAGGTTACATCATGCGCCCACGAATACATTGTAGTCCCGTAACGATAATTCACATTTCGATACGTGACCGAGTTCCTATGAGAAAAGCATCGAAAAAGCCACAGCAGAATGTGATAAAAAGGCGTCGTCGTCAATCCGGTAAAGCATTCGAGCCACGTCCGAACACACAGGAACACAAAAGCTCAGTGAACGTGGATAAACTTGAAGAGAACGTGTCCGCTCTCGACGTGTTACCCATACGCATATAATTTCTCGACGCCTCGCCAGTCGTTTGTACATTTTCAATCTTCCTGACTTTCCCTCATATTTTTTCCCTCACTTCCTTCAATTGACACAGGTTCGTCAAATTTTTCAAACTTTTCCGGAATCCCCGAATAAAAAATACAACAATTTTATGGGAGCAGCGCGTCGATCAAAAGCATCACACAATTTATAAAATTTTTTAAGGAAAAATATCGATGGAAAATGAAATGAAAAATTTCTAGAGGCCAGATGCTCTTCAGCATTGCATAGCGTGAGATGTTCTCCATCATCCACAACCGATCCAAAACACGTCATCATAGTCAAAGAGCCTCCCATTATTTATAAGATTTTTTAGGGGGAAAAACATGAATGGAAATTTTTTTAAAAATGCTAGAGGCTAAAAGTCTTCAGCATTGCATAGCAAGAGATGCTGGTCATCGTCTGAAATCGTTATTTGAGTTAGATCTAGACTTTGGACTAGATCTGACTATTTATTAGATTTTTGAGCAATGATCTATTGTTTATTGCAATGTATCGATTTTTGAAAAGATTCCAATACGTTCAAAGGAAGTCTCCCATTGTAAAAGCCATGGGGACAGATGACCATTAATTTTCTTCTTTGCACGGATACAAAAGAACCTGTTAATATTTAGGGGATGACATTGCAAATTAATCAATTTTTCGAAATGCTGTTTCGTCGATGAGAACGTGACAGATTTCCGGTTAGTTTTGGCCAACGTTTTCTGATGAATTTCTCGTTGGATTTTTTCAGGTTTAGTTGCCTCAATGCGGTGAAATCTCGAGTTCTCATCTCTTATGCGCGTCGCTTTATCTCTCTGTGACGATATTCTATTTTTTTTTGTTCTCATCACTTTGAGTCATTTTCAATCTGCTTCGTCAGCCAGATGTCTGCGAGCCTCCAATTCATATCTACCGCATCGTGGAGGATTCTTCCAGCGGACTCGGAAGGTTACGGGTCATACGCGAAAAATCTGGCAGCGCTGTGACGTTCGATAGAGTCTTTAAAAAAATGGAAGTAGAAAAAGTGAAATAAAAAATAGCGCAACGTTTATTGATTCGACGAGAAAAATTGCATGGAGCTCGTGTCGCACGTTGAAAAGTTTCATATTCCTATTTTGTGGCCTTGTTTTGAAAAACGCCATGTTGCAGTCATAATTTACTGCAGCACGATAGTTTGAAGCTGAGAATTAAAAAAAAAAAAAAAGAAACAAAATAAAAGCACCAATTCAGCCTGGAATGAAGTCTATTCATTCGGAAAGAATTGGAATTGTGTCTTTTGCATAGTTTCTTCGCGCTTATTGAGTTGATCGGTATGCGAATCGCGTTTTATTTTTTCCATTTACTTCGCCACTGCTCCGTTTTCCATTAAGTTTGCGTTAAATAAACGAAAAACTAACGAGCTTTGTCGGCCGAAATTGAATTCGTCGAGGTTGAAAATCATATATATGTGGGTCGTACATATAGAGAGATGTTTGTAGAGTACGTGAACCTGATGAATATTCATCGATCATTGCCGAATTTTTTTTTCGTTTTTTTTTTTTTAATTTGGCACGAAACGATATTCTCGGGTTGTCGGAGAGAGCGATTCTCGGATGATTCCAATATTATCTGTGTCACTCTTCGTCGTTCAATACGATTCGAAATTAATTGAACAGAAACGATATAGCAACGTGTATGCAACGACTGTTGCTATTAATTTACTTTTTCTGGTTAACGTGACGTGAATGACAGAGAATCAGAGAATCCAAGAGAATTCTTTGCTGTCATTGCTGCACTGCGGTCTCCACCGATGTATGAGAAAATAAACGATCGATAAAAATTCTCGGTCAGAATTTTTTGCAATTTTCTCACGAAATTCAATAACGAATGAGGAATTTTCGAGTTTCGAGTAAAAAAATAATCGAAAAGAAACTGCATAATTTGCTGTGAATCACAGTCCAACGAAACATACATAGTTGCCAATATCCGGTCGGGCAGGCTTCCTGATTTCAATAAAGAGCTGATTCTCCGTCGAGATTGTTTAACAATAACTCCGAAAGCTCAATCCACAGAGCGTTTCTATTAAAATACATGCCTTTAAAATCTCTATTCGTTAGAAAGGAAAGCAATTCGGGCGCAAAATAGCCTTTTCCTTTTCGAGGATCGTACCAAAACATTCCGCATGGAAAGCGATTGATAGGAATTCTGCCTTTGGCTGTTTGCCCGATAACGTGTTGACTGGTTTAATGCATTCAGGCCTGAAAAGCTTGCGTGCATAAGAAACGGACGTAGGCACAACGATCATGGGAAAACGCAGCCGAAACAGTTGCCCGAGCTCATACGAGCCTGCTGTATACGATCCTTGTTTTCAGTACATTACAACCAACGCAATTGCAAGTTTTCAGTAATTAATGCGGCCAACCCCAGGGATATTTATCAAATTAATACCGTCCATCCCTCAGAGTCTATAAACACAGCTTTTCCGTTGATGTTATTACGACCACAGGAAGTCACTATTTTCGAAGCTAATCATTTCAACAATAATTTCTGCTCGTGACAAATAAAAAATATTTTTCTCTCGATAATTACAGCGAATGGTCCTGCAATTACGTTAAATCGTTCAAAGAGAATGAAAACCAGAAATAAATGGCGTAAAATTAGACACGTTGATCGAATATTTTATTTCATTTTTTCCCTCTGCCATGTCGATTTGTTTACCATTAAATATGGAGATACCAATTATTTGTTCTCGTCGTTCTCCACACGAGGCGATTATTGCTCCTCCAAAAACTACTCATGTCTCGAAATTTCTGCCATTAATTACGATGATTCTCACGACATACGCTACTCGAGAACTATCGCGTGGGAATTATAACAGCACCTGCTGTCGATATCGACTCATTGTCAGTCGAAAACCAGCCTGTCAGTCATCTCGATGCTCAATCCTTGCGGACGTAATTAGCTCTACCATCGAACACCATGTAACACGTCGAAAGAACGAGCGAATCAAAGGAACTGTCTGTCACTTCAGAGAGACGATAATGTACGCGATGATGACCTAAATATCTACTCAATCGATCTGCAAAAGTAATTTACGAAGAAACCATAACAATGTATCCTCATCAAGGCTTCATGTACTTCTTCGGAGGGTCAGAAAATTCGACGTTTCATAAATATTTCTGTTTCTCTCGATTCGAGAGCTCTGGGGGTATGCAATCAAAGAAAGGAAACTGTTGGACTTTCCCGAGTTACAAATAGACTTGATTAATTTTTTATCAACTGGATTGAAAGAAAAAAATGCCTCGCGAGTAAGAAATTTCACGATTCTGAAAACTTTCATCACAAAGCCATCATAAAGTTTGGTGAATATTGAGTCATTATTAACAACATCAAGAAAGCGATCTTTGTTGGGATGTGAACGGTTTATTAACTCCTCGTTCTTGTCCCTGCTACACCAGAGAATGTTCAACAATCTTGACGTTTGAGAGCTGTGAGACGAGAGAATGAGCCGTCTGCTCTTCAAACTTCAACTCTATACACAAGTTTCTTGTATATCGTCGACGATCTCAAGAAAATCAGCTGCTTCTCGATGCTTCGAAGTTTTACTAAAAGTACTCGGCGAATATTTGTCCTCATTATTTTCCAACCGATGCGAGATCATGGCTATGAAACGTCGTGCATATGAATGTCTCCATCGAGGAGCGTACGTATGATCGTCGTAGTGGAGCGAGAAACAATGTTGGAGAGTGACGATTTAAAAATTTCAGGCAAATATGAAAAAAAAAAAAAACAACGAGAAACGACGCATTTTTCGAATGATCGGAATTTCTTTGTAATCGTGTCGATAATCGTGTGGAAATTTGATTCGGTACTTCGAACGTCTATTAATCACGAGTGAAGACGCACAGTGCAAGGCAAAGTGTCGAAAGTTGGAACAAACGGTATGACGTATAAATAATGAGGGTGACTTTGTGCCGGCAGTTTGCCAAAAACTACTTCGAGGGAGCTCGCCTTTACAACGGAATGCCATCTCGGATTTCGCTCTGCGTTCGATTGGACGAGACGCAAGGGTGAACTTTACTAGCACCGCGTCGCTATCGTCACGAGAAGAAGCGAGTTTATGCACGTCGTAAGAAATTCGATAACTCAATTAAACGAAATGCAAAAATGTGGCATGCCCCACATGAAAGGTCGAACGCGATCGGTGAAAAAAAAAATGTATAAAATTGAACGAAATTGAGCCGGAAAGTTCGACGGAATTAGGAATCGAAATAGTGAACGAAATGACGGGGAAAAAAATGCGCTAATTGACGGGAAAACGTTGAACGTAAACCCGAATTTGGAATCCCATGGATAATTGAGGGAAGCAGGAAGCCATATTGTAAGCTGGCTTTCACGAATGTGATGCGAGCGCGCTTTGAATTAGGGTGTATAATGGTGTGGTTAGGAGCTTCGATATTCCATTCCAGGGGATCGAGTTGGCAAGCCCGAAGCCTCCGAAATTTCGTGATCACTTGGCGGATCCCCATCAATTCCAACTTCGACGTGATGCTCTATCAAATTAATTGCTGGTCTACACCAGTTGCAAGTTATCTCGTCATACGATTCTCCCTTTACTGAGATTTGACGATAACCTTTCGGATAAATGAACAGTTCGAGAGTTGAATCAAAGGCCGCGATATCAAACTTCGGAATCAAAACTCAAAATACTCGGATGGGAAATTTCCTTATGAATCACAAATTTTTTACGAACCCAAAAAATAATTTTTCTTCATAATTTTTTATATCAATTACAACAAAAATGGATAGTAAAAAAATTGTGAACTTTTTTTATGGATCAGGGGCCGTACTGATCGGCAATTGTGTGTCCGACCGAATTCCAATAATTATGTCCGGGCCACGTACATTTTACGATTTTCATTATGATACCCGATAAGCTCTCCTCGAATTTCCAATCAAGCGTGAATTTGCGTTCCCGGATACAGACTCGAAATTGACAAGTGTCGTCATTCCAGTTCTTGGTTGGCTCGTCACGTATCGTCACGTTTATCAATATAAAACAAAGACGCACATATGTATCCGTAACATTCACACGAATTTGAATTTTTATAGTCCGGCGAACGTAAACTCTGTAAAATAATTGAAATGTCGGGAGGAAAACGAACCTGCGGAGTGGAATTGACATTCAGTATAAAAAAGAATGTATGACTAAAAATCAAGCACGTCGCTTTATGAAATTCAATCAATGTCGATGAAAAATATTTGTGGAGATTCATTACGAATTGCAGAAAAAAATTCAATATTTTGCCGAACGTTAATTTCAACATTTTCCTCAAAGTTTATCAATTTTTATATCGAAATTTTCAAATTTCTAGATAAGAGTTAACTTTCGAACGTGACTGTATAGAAACTTCTAACGTGAAGCTACGAGCTAGTCTTCTCGGTCGAATATGTTTCATCCCCAAAAGCAGGCCCGCGTTGTTGCAGATTTTTAAATTAATTGTATTAGAGCTGGAAGTACTTTTGTGAGATATTCGTGTATGATGATTTGTAGTGGAGGGTTTCACGGCTTTGGATCGATGTGCAGAGAAAGAATTTACGAGTGTATTCCTCTCACGAATGTTATAAAATCGCAGGGGAAACAGAATAACAGATAACAAGCTTCGCAGAGGAAACTCACGAGAGAAAGAGGAAAATAGAGGCTGGTGAAAAATGGATAACAGAGGGAAAAAGAAATATAGAAACAGATTCTACAGGATAGAGAACAGTATGAGCGTGAAGGAGAGGGGGAAGGTGAGAGAGACAGAGAGAAAGAAGGATTGGAGGGTGGAAAACGTGTGTTACACGGAGAATCACGATTGTACAATAGCAAGAGAGTTTCCACACTGCAGTGACCAGCGAGCATGAAAAAGCATCAGAGTTAGGGCTCCGGAGTACGTGTAAGACGAGTATCGAATGATGAAGGGAAATTCAATGGAACGGACCTTGAAAAAATTACGATATTTTCTGTAGAAATTTCGATTTTTCAAAAAATCATTCACGAAAGAAACTGTAACTCCTCCTAATGCACATTTCTCAATAATTATCATTTTTCCATTACTAATACGATGTTGAAGCTGAAAAAAGATGAAAAATGAAATTTTTCCTTTCGAGTTCTCGAAAAATGGACAAAATACTTTTTCGTTTGTCGGTTAAATTTACATAACGGAAATGACTCAGCGTGAATAAAGCAAAAACGTTAGATTTCATATGCAAGCGGATTTTCGGGGAATCCATATGCTTTATTGAGGAAAGGGAGGCCATGAAAGACGTGATGAAAAATGGTGGATATAGGAAAAGAGATTTTTTTTGTGCACGTGGTTGCTGAGCTTGTCTGTCGCGTCGAGAAAACTATCGGGAGAAACGAAGAGGCATCTCTGCCTAAAGATACGATCTTTACATACATATTATACCATCGCATGGATGTGGTCTCGGTAGAGTTGGGCAAGAACCCGAAGAAAAAGAGGAAAGAGACTTTGGAGTGGATGAATACCGGTAGCAGTGCACATGACTCTTTTATCCACTTGCATATTGCGCCCCAACATTTTCCTCCGCATTCGCCTCTTACGACATTTTTCGATCTGCCTCTCAGATATTGAACAAATCTTTAAACTTTCGCATTTCTGTTTTATCCCGGATCCCTTTGATACCGATGCATAAAAAGGGCCCAAGATGAGTGCCAACTTTCAAATGTTTTTTCCTCCAACACACGATGTGTTAAGTTTTCTTCATGCCAAATGAAAAAAGTACACGAACGAATTTCACGAGAATGTGAAATAAGAGATTTCCGAAGAACAATTCTTCGCCATATGACTTTGCGGAAAAATACAAACTGTTACAAAATCGAACAACGCTCGACACTAAAATTTTCACATTTTTTTATTGTTTCTTGTTCAAACTCACCTGGTTCATGTACGAGCGTACAAACTCCATGCACTGATCGAGGGCATACGTGTCGCTGCTGCAAGAGTCAAGAATCAGAGCCCCCAGTGTCGTATTTGGCAAGAGGTCGTTGTCATTGTTGATCTCATCGATGGCAAATAGCATGGCTTCCAGACGCTGTACACCTTTTTCTTCCTTCACCGCCCCGCACGGTGACTCACCCCGAAATACGGCAATCTGCCAGCACCGAATTTTTATTGTTAATGTAATTAAATTTTTCTGCATTTTTAGAGTAAAAATTACGTTGTTGTTTTGTTTTCGATCTTTTCGACGAAAAATTTGTTTTTTCAGTCGAAAATATTGAAAAAGATGGTCATTATTGTTTGAGGAAAAGATTTATGCGGATTGTAGTTGTTGATGAATTCATTCGTAATCTTGACTGTTATTAAGGAGTATTATCATTGTTATCGCATGGACAGCGATTGTTGGGAAAGTCCCAGATATCGTGCGCGCTACCCTTGCGGAGGAAGTTTACCCCAGTTGTTCTCAGAGAGAACGTACTAAAATAATATATAACCCGAATGGCCAGCGGCAGGAGAGGCTGCAAGAGATATCGGTACGGGTTATTGGAGTTGTGGGTTTTTGGATTTCTCTACATCTATACAAAGACTACTACAACCCGTTTGGGAAATGTTAACCATACGCGATTCCACACGAGAAACCCTTGAAAAAAAAAGTATTCACCGATAACCCTCATGATTTTCATTTCCTGCCACAATATTCGCGGAAGCCCGAACCGTAAATCGTATTAATAAACGTAAAGGGCAGTGGGAATATTTGGATGAATTTGTGTTTGGAAATCCGTCGAGCGTTTGGTAACGATTTCCTTTTTGTCGACTACGTTTTCGGGCGTTTTTCAATCCAACTCCAAAATCAACTTCGCGCTGATTTTTCTCAGAGAATAACCAATTATTTGGGTTCGTTTTAACACATCCCGAGACCCAAGGGTTTTGTGCGCCGGATCGCCTCGTAAATACGACTCCCGGATCGAAAAATATAGACCCAGTAACGACGAGACTTTGGAATAACTTAACTACGCCCTTATCGAACGAAACGGTGCAGAACAGTTGGTATATATGGCTTGAGGGTTATCGGGGTCGGAGTCAAAATCGAAGGAGAGAAACTCCCTCTCGCGCGTAAACTTATAAGCCATCGTTTTCTCCGAAAATCTCGGACATGGACGGGAGAGAATAGAATCAAGTTTCGACACGGATCGCGAAATCTGAACCGTCCGGACAACTTTTATCGCGCTCATCTATATATTGTGAAAAATGCATTGGCCAACTCCGAGATGTACGTAAGCGTACTGCGTGCTACCGGACAATAACTGTACGCGGTGTCCGAAAACCCGGTCGTAATGTTTCTGGCGCAAATTTTGTAGCAACCATTTAACTTCGGATTTATAAATCGCCAAGGAACTTCTGTTCGTATTTTCAGGGACCCCCCTACCCACGAACTAGTTGCATTGCTGCGAACCTGATTTTCCCATCAACCTCTTTCTCTGCCTTTTGTCTGTCCGTCTCTGTTCCATTTCGAATCTAGAAAATTGACGATGCAAAGTCTTTCCGGCCAAATCCCAAAAAGTTGGACCAATTTTTCGTCTAAAAGCGCGCAGGACGTGACTCAGGGCTTTCTTTCAATTATTTTCATGGCACTATAATGTCTTCGTCGGTCCTCGATCCAGTCCTGAACGAACCACCGCGTTTTGTGCTTTTTGACGCAACGTCTTTGCGATTTTTTCTTTATCTCGTGGCTGGTCGATCAAATGTGACTTTTGCAACTTACCGCGCAATCGATTTTCGAAAATATTTGAATTTCCGTGGATCTAAAATATTCTTGAGACTCCGAGTAGAACTCGCTTGAGTAGTTATTTCGTTTTAGCTCGAGGAAGCCGAGCTCGTTTACGAGGTGGGAAAAAGGACACCCGAGACGTGTCTCTATCGCGTTGCATATATTGGTGTACATAACTGGAAAAACGTGGTTCATGCAGTAAGAGAAAATGTTGGGCAAACAGGCTCATAAATTTGAGGACAAAAGCGCGAACCTCCGGTGACGCCCAACGCCTTCGTTTTCGCGATTCGCTCGGTCTCTCGCTCTCTCGTTGGTCATATTTGTCAACGCAATTTAAATGTTTTGACGACCCGGAAAGGTAAATGAACGATTGGAATTTTAGTGCGGAGATAAAAACGTCAAAAGAAAATGATCGATGTAATTTCTATCCCGTAAAACAAAACTTGCAAAATCTCGAAAATTAAGTTCGTCTTGACTTTTTGACTAAAATAACAGCCCATCAATTTTTAAGCTCAATTCGGATCTTACCTGTTCGTGCATTGGGAAGATTCCACCGAAAATAACGTCACCATCGATCCGTATCAGCCTCGAGCCGTCCTCTTCGTAATCCTTTCCAAGGGGATCCTCGTAAGCGTCGATAATCACGAGAAACAGGCTCATCAGTGGATAAAAGTTTCTCGCTTTCATCGCGATCGATGATCGTTGGGCGGCAATCGCCCGGCTGGCATGAGAAAACAGAATAAAAATAATTTTCGAAATTTTTCAACGAAAGGAGACAATTGTGTTGGATTTTTATGCACATAATTTTGTTTACATTCCGTGAAAACGATAGTCAATGATCATTAGTTGATCATCAAGTTCACAACTTTGTAGAAAATCTCTTTGATTTTCGAACGTAGACGTTGAGCCTCGGAAAGTTTGGACGAAGTAAAACGAGACGATAATTTGATGAAATAAAGTGTAAATATAGGGTGAGTTTTAGCCGCAGGATGAAAGCTGCGAGGCAGGAGGGATGGACAGAAAATTTGTCCAGAAACGAGAGAAGCCTTTCGCGCGTTGTAACTATATACGGGGAGCGAAGGCAGCAACGGAGACCAAAGACACTAATTATTTTCCAAGCTTCATCACAACTCTGCGCTTTAGTTTCGATAGGGCCGGACCGATCCATTGGCTTGCGGACCTCGCAGTATCCTCTCTCGTTCCCTTTTCGTCTCCCTCCAACTTTCACCATCTATCGATCTTACAATCTGTCTCTGTCTCTGGACTAACGACAAATTAACGAAATGATCCGGTAAACGAGGCTCCCGAGTAACGCATAATCTCGTGTTTGCTCTTGATAACACGATATTATGCGAGCTTCTGATTGGCTGATCACTGCTACCTCGTCGATGCCCTAACCTTCTTCGTCTCTCTTCCTCTTTTCACTCTTCTCCCTCCTCGCCCCTCTCACTTTAGCGCACTCTCTCTCTCTCTCACACACTACGAGGGGACTTTGCACGAACATTATCTCGGAATAGTTTCCTCGATCCAGTGTTTATAACCCGCTGCTGCATGAATCAGTACGAAAGACACGGCTCAGATCGATTTATGAGCATGACATTAAATAACCAATCCGAGCTCCTCTATCCCGCAAGTATTTCCGATCCATCGACATCCCTCTCTCTCTCTCTCCCTCTCATTCTCTGCTTCTTTACTCCTTCTACTTCTCACCACAATCATTTCAACGTGGCGTTATCAAACTCTTGCATTTTACGATAAAAAATACGAGAAAAAAAAAGTCACCCCCGATCGACTACAATTCGCGGTTACGCAACGACGAGATTCAAATTCTTACATGATAATTGTCTTTGGAGACTATTTATGCTACTTCAAGGCCTTGCGCTCCAAAAATGTTTTTCTATGGCGGCATTAAGGCGATGTTTCGGTCACCGAACCTCACCTCGACGATTCGAAATAAAAATTCTTCGCTGTCGTTTGACTAATCAAAAAAAGGCAAAAATCCGGTGACATGGGCATTTTTTTATCAAGCCGTGTCGAAAATATTCAATTTCGAAAATTGCAGCCATCTCTCTCGCACTCACAGTGCCGAGCAGATAGCGATTGATCCCTCACCTTCAGGACACTGTTCTAAAAGTACCTGCGTAAAAAAAAAGTTCAACAAAAATTGTTGAATTCCACACACAAACTTATGGGGGATGATAGAAAATTTCAACCCTTCACCCGAAACAGCTCCGAAACTTGTCCACAGATTTTTTCCAACCTTTTGTCTATTACGTGGAAACACAAAAGCAAGTTTGTCTCAAAGAGTCAAGAATTTGGATCAATTACTTTCGGAGATACAGCGACCCAAGATCCTCGGTGTATCAGATCCGCGAAATTTCTGTGAGATACAAAACCAACATTATTGGATTATTCCACAAGTTAGATCCAAGTTTTGAAAACTTAACCCAAGATATAACTTTCCGCCATATGCCTATGGCGATACGACGACCCCGAAAAATCTGTCGATCTCTTACTTTTATTACATTATTTAGCAAAAATTTCCCATGGATGCATCGAATTGTTGAACGTAAAGGTCTGGGTAGCGGATACAAGAAAGATGTTGGTCCACAAACTGTAAGCTTGATATTAAACATTTTTGTCCGAAGGTTTGTGTCTTTACATTTTTTTTAAGATACGGAACCAACATTATTAAATTATTGTGCGAGTCATATCCAAGTTTCGAAAAGTTAACCCAAGAGATAACTTTTCAACGTGACTGCGACGAAACTAGTGCCTTAAAAAAGAAGAAAAACAAACTTGATTTAATCTCGTAAGTTTCTGGATGAATGTGCTGAATTGTTTTGAAAAATAATGGCTTCGTAAAGCATCGTCGTATTGAGAAGGATGTTGTGGAAACGGGTGTGTAATCTCGTATCGAGTGGGTGACAAAACCTTTTCCCGGAGAGATGTTCCAACAAGTGTTAACATCTCGAAGTAAAAATATACTTTTCGAAAGAAAAATAAGATAATAAATATATATGTATGTATGTAAATAGATGTAGAAGACTCGGTAAGCTGCTGGGTCTTCTCCGTCGTCGCTCGCTCTCGTCTGGACCAACTTTTAAACCAGGCGATTTGCAAACGTGCGTAAACAAGAAGGGAAGGAAAAAACATCAGAACATACTCGGCAAGGAATGAAACTTTGCAGAGCTTGTGTTTTTTTATTTATTTTTATTCTGTTTTAGCTTTTTCGTAGCTCTCAAGTTTTCTCGCTCGTGGAAATAGAAGTGATTTTCTCGCAGCGATTTCTCCAATTTGTTGGCGATTTTTTGCAGCGCGGAAGTTCGTCTAATGAAAAACTCCTCGGGTCGGAAATGATGCCCGTTTATTTTCTTTTTCTAGACGAATTCTTATTATTCAGATCGAAAATAAAATCGTTCGAATTTTCCAAATTTTTCATTACAACATTTTAATATTCCCATCTTTATGGAGCATTCCTTTTCCAAAAATGTGTATAACGCGACGAGGTGGTTCGGTATCACGGAATCTATGTTTCCCAGCGGTGTCTCATTTTTCCCCGCTTGGACGTGAATCTACGAGCAGCTTCGCATGACTAGTCCGTGCGTTCTCCATGGAATTTTCCAACATCAAAGCGTCCGCCTTTTTACTCATTCTCGTTTTCTCCTCCTCACTCTCTCCCTCTCTTTTTTCTCCGCATTAAAAAGAATATTCGTTCTTTGTACTATGTGGTAAAACTGAAATTCTGATGCACACGCGACGCACACTGACGTGGTAGATCTGCTGGAGAAACCTTTTGAATATGCAACTCCAGTTCTAGTACGAATAAGTCTTTCCAACTGCATAACGGCCAATGAAGCTCATTTGGGCGATTCCATGACCTCGGTGTTTCCTTTTTTACAGCTAAATTGTTCTCAGTTCCTTATAGACGCTCGAATTATTTTCAGCCCTGGTGCCACACATTTTCCGAAATGCAATAATCTTTATTACCCCCACCGAATCCCACTGTCCAGTCATTTTTATTTCATGACCAAAGTTTCATTTCCGTTCGATAAAGAATCGATAGGACCGAATGTCCTGGAGGAAATAATTAATTCCTAGCAGCGTCCACGAAAAAAAAAATATTTTTTTTTTTAGTATCCTTTGTACTTTTCGCACGGACCGTCCTACATGAAACTTTCAACTACTCCTGTGTGCTATATTCTCTTCCTTGACGAGCGTCATAAAAGAGGGGCCAGATACGAGAATGTCAAACCGTGAACCTCCCTCCTATTTAAGTCTCCAGCTCACTGTATATGTTTTCTATGACGCGGTATATACAGTCGAAAAAAAACTAGAAAGAAGTTGTCGATTCGTGAAAAAGGCTATATGGGACATTTGATGTTCAATAGGGCTGAGTTTAATCGAGAACGAGTGGAAATCGTTAATTATAGATTGTCCTTAAACCCTTTGAGCAGTACGATACTGAAAATTGCATCGTTGCAAAAGAACGATCGAGAAATTTGCTTTTTAATCATTATTTGGTAGATTCCGATTCCGAATTGGGAAAAAGTCTGCCTCACTATTTTTGACAAATACTTTCCGAAAATTTGTCGATTTGCTTAAAAAAAGAGATCATGAGCAAAGGCGATGAGTCTACTCGATCAAAAATTTACGAAGACCCGTTTTTTGCTCCGTGATTTTTGTGGATGACAATGATGGTAAGAAAGTCAATGAAATTTATGAACTCGTTTCGAATTATCGACCCAAAAAGTCTCGGATTGCACTATGTTCAATAAAAAAAAAAAAAGACAAAAAAAGTCGTTATTGCAGAAAATACTAAACCAGGTCATCCGAACATGGAACGACTCGTACGTAAATATAATGCCCCCTTTTTGTTTCCTATCTTGGCAGAGCTTTTGGCGAGATCGAATAAATGTAAGGCAGAACCCTAAAATTACGAGGATTCGGGGTTATGACAAAGAGAAAGGAAAAAAACACGGAAAGAAACGAAAAGCCAAACAAAATTCTTTCGTGTTCTCGTTTTTCCTTCCACAATTACAGATTCACCATGGCAGTAAAAACTGATTGGTTATTTGTCGCATGAACGAAGGTTTAGTCCCGTAGGATTGTGCGTCAAAGGCAACGAAAGCATTCAAGAGGATTTTACGATGGATGAAGAGAATTTGTAAGCCAAAATATTACCCCATCAATTTTCTCTGTCCCTTTTAAAAAAAGGTACGACTTTTGAGCTTATTCTTTGACATTTTCCGCTGTACGTGCAGGAGAAACTCCACTTTCGATATATTCAAAGCGAATAATAAACCTTAAAAAATCTTCTCGTCGTCCCGATCCCTCCGATCCTCGTTCTCCAATTATATTTCCTTCGTTAAACCGTCTATCAAGAAATCAGTAATATTCGGCTCGTTAGCTCGTACATAAAAGTGACATTTTTCAGGCAAGCTGTCTTTCCCTCTTTCGGGTTTTGCTGCGAATGGTAAAAAAGTTAGACAGGAAAACGCGATAGCAAGACTGCCTGAAACTTGTCCAACGATAACTGCTTTCCGTAAGCTAAATATTCAATTACCCTCGTTTGTCTCGAACTTATAAATCCTCCGAGAAGCTTGTACGAAACTATAAGTTGAAAAAAATAAAACTGGAATAGCGTTTCTCGAAAATGCCGGATATCCTCGATTCCGAGACGGAGCATAATTCATGCAAATCGTCAATTATAGACAATGTTTTGAATTAATCAAACTTTTCATGGAAATTCTGGTTTGACAATAATGTATTTGTAATAAAGTACAAAACTTGTATTATGCAAGAGATTCTGTATCTATAGAGTTTATTATACAGTCGTCAGACTACACGAGAAGAAAACTTAAGATCAGCAAGTTCTTCGCTACTTCCAAACGCAATTAGGCAAATGAACTTGCTAAATTTTCGTTGTTGCAGTTCTATACAAGAAAATTTTGTTTCGACTCGATTAGTCATCTGTCCCTGATTCCTTCTTTATATTTGTATTCGTAAGACATTTCTGGAGCAGTGAAATACAGACACGCCTATGCGGCTGTTGATTTTCGTAGGCGACCATGAACGATAGATGGATAAATAAATTTGTAACATTGAAAAAGGCATTCGTGGGAAAAGGCACAAGATAAATTAAGGAGATTGGCTACATACGACAATAAGATAAGAATTCAATAAAATTTGGTGATCATATTCTTATATATATAATTATTTAATTATTATTTAATTAAATTATATACATACAATTATTTTCATAATTAATGCACTTTTTTCATTTTTTTTTAGTTTCCGAATGGCAAAAAAGTCTATTTCATTATTTTTGACAAATACTTTTTGAAAATTTCGGACTCCACTGGAAAAAGTAATCAATTTTCGTTGCATTTTAAATCTTATGCTCATGCATGTCAACTCTAGTGTTCGATTGCTCGAAAACAATGTAGAAGAGAAATCTTGAAAAATTTGTATATTCATATTTGATTCTAAAGAGTATGCTCACGAAATTTCATCAAATTCCAATAATTTCAAATTTTCCTATGCTTTTAACATGCCAACATTGTTGTGCATGGAAACCAACATTTTCAAACCCCATAAGGAGCATAGGAATCATTTCTCGAAAAACTTTTTCATATTCAACGCAGAATGTCACTCCCGTTCGATTAATCGGAATGGAATTTCGAAAATTTGTGGATTGACCGAGTAATATCGAAAGATTAAGTACGTAATTGTGATTAAATATGCAATGGTCGGTCAAGGAGGTGTAAAACTAGCGATAAACGTGAAAATAATATCAACAGCTTGTTGTTTCATGGGCTATAACTTGGTTGATCCTTAAATAGTGGAAAGGGAGATTTACGAATGGAGGAAAATGAATGGTATATGCATGAAGTAACGAAATTAAATACAAGGGTGGTATTTATGAGGAGCGCGGTTGGTTTAATCGAGCGACGACGAGCTGGTCTTGCAAAGACATTAACAACAGTGCAACTATGTGCAGAGTCTATGCCACCTGCCTGGCCAAAAGAAAAAGCAAGCAGGCAAGCTTCTCTCACCCTTTCGTTGGAGCTCTGGCATCGCGTTTATCCTGACGCTCCGGGTGTTTCGTCGCGAGCATTTTATCTTTTCTTTCGTCTCTCAAGTTTGCCGAGGCGAGAATTGGGCTCGAGGTAAGAACGTGATAACGAAGAAAAAAAGGGAATAATAACAGAGTCTGGCAAATGGCAATTTACATAGTTACACCCTTGGGATGTGGAGCTTTTTTAAAAGAAGGTTGACGCGGTTTCTCGGATAAGAAAAAAAGGTGCAACACCACAACGTCATTGATGATAATATAAACGAATAAACTTCATCCACCTGCTCCTCTCTCGTATTTTTCTTATCCCTTCGTCCAATTTTAAGTCACGTTCGTCTCTTTTTTCGCAGCATCAGCAAAAACTTCTCTATCTCGTATTTCACGCTTGCTACCACTTTTTTAGCAAATGCCTGGAGTCGGAATTTAATTCCGAGCAACAAATGACATCTCGTGTCTGTTCAAAAGCTCCTACGACATTTTTTACTGCAAAGTTATTTATCTCCGATCTTTAACTTACTGATAATTGTCGTAACAAATTCATTCATTTGTCAAATTTGATTTTTTGTACTTTAAGACGCTGACCATTGCGACCTCAAAAGATTTGCTTTCGAATGACAGAAATTTGCACTTCTCGGTTCGAAATAAATGATCCCCGGGATGGTCTACTTGAAAATTATTTGCTCTGCCAGGACTAAAGTGCTGGAGGAATGGACATCATGATCCTAAGTCATAAGCTCCATCAGCAAAGTTTGTAGGTCGTGCCAGGCAAAGGTCTTTTTAAAAGTTGAAACTTTATCTTGACCAATACATAGATTTATAGGTATAAGGTTGGTATAGAGGAAGGAATGAGATTTCTTGTGCGAATCTGTCATGCATGATCCTGCTCAGCAGATTTCTCTCTCTCTCTGTGTGTGAATCCAAGCTCAAAGGATATTGGATCATTGGATGGGAGTGGAATGAGGGGGGAGAAGGAATCTCCAAGAGAGAAAGAGACGATGAAGGAATGTGGGAGATTGAAGAGGCAGGGTCCGGTGTATGATCGTTAAAATGGAAGGATGGGATGAAGTGAGATTAGACCGAGTTGTTATTCCAGCTCCTTGTATCTCATCCCCTTGCTTTCCTCGTGGGCTCTCTTTGGCTCATTTATATGGTATTTTACACACGAACAAGTTTTGACCTAGAAAGCTTCCGAAACAAATGAAGCTTGTTTCATATATAGAGAGATCGCTCGAGTCCATACGAAGGAAATTTCTGATGGGGAGGAGAATAAGGGCCTGCCTTACGATCCGTAGCCATCCCTTTTAGAACAAAACACTCTCTTTCTACGATGCAGGAGAGAAGCAGAAGTTGTAATTAGAATTGTTTCGAGAATTCTGATTAATGGTGGCTGTGGCAACGTATATAGATACTATTTCCTACGGGGTCACCATGTACGCTTATGTATAAACGTTAGGTCCGAGACACAGCGTTTTAACAACAGTTCAACCCCGGCAACTATCCTTTCGCGTATACACAGCGCGCAACAGACTTTCCAACAATCTCTTCCCCAACCATGCTCTCTTCTTCCTACTGTCTCCATCCCCCCTTGACACTACGTGGCTCTCTCTCTCTCTCTCTCTCTCTCTCTCTCTCTCTCTGTGTCTTTCTCTCTGTTAGCAACAAAGGAAACGAACGGGAGAAGTACGAGAGCAGGCTGACATAACGCGACTCGGTGGGATAATAGAGTGCAGTTCACCCCCATAGTCAAGAAACACGATGCAATACGAACAGAGTTTAGTTTTGCTCAGAATACTCCGCGACACGCCAGCTAATTAATCCAATGATCAACTTTTTTTCCTGAAAGCTGAATATCTCGTATATCCACGTGAAAATTCATAGGACGAATGAAACACGAATTTTCCAGTGACTGTGTAGCCCTCGGATGCTTGAGCCATTGCCGCTGTCGCTCAACGTACAGTTTCCTAAACCTTTCAATTAAAACTTTGCCGCTTAAACATTGGGGACCGAAAATTGTGCGCTTTGAGCCTCTCATTTTCCGGTGTGTTTGTCGACGTTCGGAAGCTACGAAGAGTCTTGCGACAATCTTTCCCACACACCTCGATAAAACCCGGTCCGACCCTACTTAGACGCCATCTTTGTTTAAATTTCCATTTGTCCCAAAAAGCCAGCAATCTAAAAGCTTGTAAAATCTGTCCTGACCACAGAGTTGCTGTGAATTATTGGGTTAACCGTGATACGTCCCAAAACTTTCCGCAAAAGCTTTAAGCCTCTGACTGTCTTGGCCGCACGGAGAAGGCAATTCTAAGATTAACCATGATACGTCCACAATGCTCTACCGCGAACACTCCAACTCCTTCTCTCACTTGCTTCCCCAAAGCTCTCGCTACACCCATTCGCACTTGGTCCCTTCTCCACAACCACATTAACCTCACATTCGATCCTTCGGCGATATACGTTCGAGCTCAACTTATCGAGACCATCACCTGACTCAACAATACAAGCCTCGATAGTCCATACATGAATCGTGTTTATTTATCATTGTGTATTTTACGAGATCACGTTCACTCGAATTGTAGTTACTAAAGCGTCAAACACAAATCGGACATTGACCATATCGTCCGCGCGCGCCCAATCGAGCTCTATATATGCTTTTCCGGGAGCTCAAACAATTCCAACCGTTTTTAACCTTCCAATTGGACAGAGCAGAGGTAAATGAATTTCACTCGAATGAACTCAAAGTGGTACCCGGGCTGATCGTCATATGAACCAGTCACACGGAATTCAACGAGTGCTTCATTTCTTTACCAACGTTAACCATTTTTGCCTGTGCGATTCGTAATAATCTGGTGAATTCCCATCAACCTTCAGCATTGTGTGGTTTCATGTTTTTGAACCATCGAGTTTCCATCGGGAAACTCGAATGAAGAAAAACGATAATCCAAAATCAATGTTCCATTTGGACTCTGTTTTCCATACGATTTCGCAGTGACGTAGTTTCGATACATGGCCGCAGCCAAACTCCAGGAAATTGAGATTCAGCGTTACGTTTCGTGGAATCGGCCGGAATTCAGTGCACACATCTATATATTGAGAAAGTTTGAGAAGGACAGAGAATATGGCGAATGATCATCGATCAGTTAGCCCACGTCACGCGGCTTATATACATCGAGTAATTCTCGCGTGTGTGCTCTAGCTACGCAAATTTTAGCCAGAAGCGTTTTCAACCATCCATCTACCATCCATCCCTTCGCATTGTAACCAAGCGACCCCCCTCCACCTCGTCCTATGGAACGTTCATCACAGTATTTGAAAAACCGCGACGGCTTTCCATGCAAAAAATCTTTCGAACCTTTCCCACAATACTATCAATCCAAATGGACCATTCTGGATCTAGAAAAACTAACTCTCCCAGAATCACAAGGATCATCTCCTTTCACATTAGGACGCGCGATTGATTGATGGAAAATAAATGAAAATTCGAGGGTCTACGAACCAACGACCGCGAGAATACATTTTTTTCAATTCTTCTATGCACTGGCCGGAGCAGAATTTATATCAAAGATTATCCTTCGCGATCGACGCCTTATCGCATTTCCAAATCTCAGCACGGAGGGGTACGTAACGAGGATCCAAAACAGCCCCGCACAGTCGAAAAGTATCCCACTTTATGATACATTTTTCATTAATAAAATATCTATATAAAATATAATTGCCAATTAATGAGCAACGAGTTCGTTGAAGCGACAAGGACGTTGAGGGGGATCTCCTTTGAAGCGACAAAGTCAAGACAACCGATCGTTTAGCCACAGAATCGAATTGTTATAGAGAAAAGCATAAAAGCACGAATACAATAAAAGCTTAACAACTCATTACTGTCAAGCACGTTCTACGGGATATGTGGAATGTTCCGCTGTACGCAGAGAATTTGGAGAGCAGAGTTCCGCGGATGCGAGAGCGATGTATATACAGAGTGCAACAGCGAGTTAAGCTTTGGCAGAACCGTCGGTATGATCCTGTTGCTATTATGACAAGCGAACGGTAGAGTAGCGAAAGGATGCAGCGACACCATGTTCCGTTTACACGCTAATTGGATTCCGCTGTAAACGTTTCCGATACGACCTCCACATAATACAGAGAATTCCAGGTAAATCGACGCGATGCATCAATCGCACAATCTCGAGCCCCTCTTGTGCAACAAATTGCTTCACCTCGTTTTATTTCATGTTCGCTTCCTCCCTTCTCCTGGGCCCAATTCAACGTCGAAAGTCAAACCACCAAAAGACTTAGAAATTCTACAAACTTTTACACGGAGAGAAAATTTTGTGTTGCGACAGCGTATGCCACGCCACTGCTGCAAATTTTCTTTCTTAATATAGTGATTTTTTATCCCTGCAGGCAATGCACGAATTATCCAGAAATAATGTTCATTTGATCCTTGAAACTTTTCCACAATTCCCAATAATCCTTTCGTAGAATTTCCCACTCACAATAGCAACTAAATAAATAATAAAAACTTTCGAAAAATAAAAAGAAATATTTAATAATAATAATAATAATAGTAATAATAAATGAATAAAAAAAATCTTAAAATTGAACTGCCGGATAAAATTCCTAAACCGTGGAAAATTACAATTTGTTTTTTTTTTTTTTTGCTATTGCTTCGTTCCGGAAATTCCGTTATTACGGAACGTTCTACGAAACACTTGGTGCTTCGCAATTGAGGGTTTGAGCATTTTTAACGGGTACGAACAATTTATAAAAGAGTTTGGCGCTGGTGGCGAGGAACGAGAGTTATAGGAATCGTCTATTGCAGTGCCACAGCCGCTAGAGAGGTTGCAACAAAAAAAAGAAGACTTTTCATGAATATGAAATTTCGTTTGGTCACTCACACCGCGTTTAGTCTATTTCGTCTTCTCGCTCTCCAGCCGTTTTCTCTCGATCTCTCTTTATCTACCTCTCGCCAAGAGATAAAGTTTTCCGAAGCGTCACAAAGGAATCCTGAATTTTATTATACGATGGGCCACAAGCCACTTTTCTCCGCACGCCTTTATGCGAGCCTTATACTGTACTAACGCTTCGGCAAATCTACCCCCTCTGGAGTGGCGGAAGGCCATACACGACCCGCGTCATCGCGACAAAGGTCGCAAGGGGAACGACTCCACGCGTTCTCATGACCCATCAAATCGTTCAAGTACTTTTTTATTGTTATTTTTCGCTCTAGCACTCCACCGAAGAGACTCATCCACGGGATTTAGTTACGCCGATCAAATGAATTAGCAATTTGGAATCGTTTACGAAAATAAGAATAGACTTTTATTGTCACCGTTAAAATATATTGACGTCGGTTTAGTCAAAATAAAAAGTATTTTTCTTCGTTTTTTCTTGACCAACAATTGTATCGCGAATCCGCACGATCAATTGATCACTTTTCACGTATTTTCCAAATGACTGGAGCTCGTAAGGATAAACGAAATATTTCACAGACTGTTGCCAAGAACCAGTCGAATATTTATCAACGAGCCAAAGTATAAATGTTTTTGACATCTTTGAGAAAAGGAGGAGAATGCAATGAGCAAAAATTGACTGAGAATTCTCAGACACCCTGCGCGTTCTCTTTTTATCCAAAACTCCTCCAAGTTACGCAAGTAAATCCTCAACCATTTCATCCTTTCTCTTGTGTATATATTTTGCTTGAAACTATACATGCGCTATTTGCGCAAGTGGGTAACTTCGGTTTCACTGTCTCCCTCGCCCGCTTCATTGCTTCGAATACAAGAGAATCCATCGATGCGTCTTTCTTCTGTTAGAAATTCCAATTGGTAAGAGTTCTCATGGGAGAGAAGAGAAATCCGTCTCGGAGATAAACATGCTCCAAACGCTATTCGCCAAAGCGAAGAAACTCGCTATGAATGCTGCCGCCGAGAGGAAGAGACTGCTGCCACTGCGGAGCCATTGATTTCCTCGAAACAGGAGCGCGAATGAATTAGAGCATTTAACAATATGATTAAGTTCGGTTCACCCTCGTGCGCCACCTTATTTGCCAATAATTTCTCCAGTATCCATCATGTTCAAGCTCGCATCGTTGATATGCAACGAAAACTCATTTTTCTTTGGCAGAGTGCAACATTTTTCGGAAGGATTTGTCAAAAATAGTGGGGCAGACTTTTTCTCATTGAAAAAATAAATTCCCACGCCACTGAAAAACGAGAACAATTTTTTTCCTTAATTTTTTGTTCAAATCCAAAAATTATGACAACTTTCGTATGCATTTCGTCTTCGGATCTTAAAAAAATATCATTTCATGGCCTTGACTGAATATCGAGTCAGAATCGCGAGATCTGGTCGAATAAAAAACAGAATTTCGTTGCATATCAACGATGCGAACTTCGGCATCGTGAATTAACTGAAAAAAAAATGGAAAAAGTGGCTTAATTATCAAAATAAATGATTGAAAAATAAATTTTTCGTTTTTTTTTTTTCAACCCGAGCGGAATATTTTAGCCGAGGTCAGAGTGAGTCGGAATAGGCCTCAGAAGAGTCAATCCTCATCGCGTTTCGGTCTGAACCGGTTCAGAATTTATCCAGATCAGAATTCACTGAGAAATTGTGGAAGGAAAAGCTTCCTTTTTTTTCCGAGATTGGACAAAGTCCTTGAGATATTAATTAACGCGTTGAGAGCCAATGCTGTGAGATTAAACGGGAGGGAACGAAAAAAGTGGGAAATTACATTTTTCCCCAGACTTTTCCGTGCGTATGACCACTCCCACTTTTTCTTATCAGTGCACTAGATAGGCCCTCTTTCCAATTCCATTAATATCTAATAAAGTGAGCATCAAGAGAATCGAGTGGTTAAGGACTTTGCTCAACGAAAATTCTCTCGATTTAATTGTACCTTTTTAGAAGATAGGAACATGGAGTTTATTCGATATTTTGCGGGTATGGAGATCGAAGGAAAACAGAGAGAAAGCTCGAGCGTGCTCGCTCGAGAATCGATAATGGTAGAGAGGCCCCTATAACGCATCGAGCCACTCGAAAAATCTCCCTTTATCCTCGCGCCTCACGTTCATATATCTATAACATTTTATTCGGCATATGCATTCGTATGTATATATAAATATTGAAAAGTTCACAGCGACGACGAGACGATGAACGTCTTCCATAAATTATTGTAATTTATTCGCCAGGATTGCGGAGCCGGCGAACGGCTCACACGATAACGCTCCTAAACTGCGCGCCACTCGACCGCGTAAAGCTTGCTTTTTCTGTCATCTGGGCGCAGCCGCTAAAATTGGCAGTGCCAGATTCTCGTGTAACTAACATCTCTGAGCTCCAGCTACGAAGATTAAACGTTTCTTGAGGAGAGGAAAAAAAACAGACGGCAAATATCCGCGTCAATTACCGCCCGAGTTTCTGGTCAGACTTTTATAATTCTACAAATCCCCATCACGTACACATATGGATATCTATCGAAGCAGCCCACAGCGAAAAGAAACGTTCGTGGCTGCATGTGGAAAAACGCCAAAGAAGTTTTTACCAGTTCGCAGCTCGAGATCCGTCCGCGACTGTGGCGCTATGATTTATCGAGGACGATACGTTTCTCCTCTATATATCCTTTTGCCACTCATCTCGCTCCAATGATTCCAAGTTGCTATTTGTACATATGTCTGTACATGAGCCGTACGTACGTCGGGCTAAGTTTTAAAACTGGCATTTGCGAGCCCTGCAGAAATGATGGCCTTATCAAATTTATCGTCGTATAAATTTCATTTATTTCCTTTATATTGGCAAATATACGTTTCTCGTGACCCATGCAGAGATTTACATACAATTATGATTTTTAGGAATTATTGTTTTTTTTTTTTGGTAAACGAAATACTCGGATATTTTCAGATTCAGCTCATTCAATGTGAAAACTTAATTAGAAATTTGCATTTTGAGCTTATCAAGGTGATAGTCGATAATTCTGACAACCCTGACGATCGTTATCTTTTCGAATTTGCATGAAGCGTTGCATCTCTGGGTGAGGGATAAAAAAAGTTAATTAATTGTTTCCCAGAAAATATTGCGATTTATAAAGTTGAGATTTTTTCATTACGTCTTTCGGAAGGATTCTCCGTGCTACGTGAATCCGTTGTCGGAGTAAATTCCATTGCGAGATTGCGCCAGCTTGAGACTTGGATTTAATTAAATGAATTTTCCTTATAGAATTTTATGGAATTAACAGGATTGAAGAAATTTTTATAAATAATTCAATGCCGACCATTTTTTTAATACGGAAATGTATGTATTTTTTGTTTGTTTGTTCATTATTTCGTACGTGTGCGCATCGTCGTTCGGTTGTCGGGAAATTCACTCGCTTTATCTCTGTCTGTTTGGCTTACATCGAACCCCGCCTAGGTTATAAATCGCTCGATGTGGGCTTTCGCTTTCTGTTTCTCTCACGCTTATTCGTGCGTGCGTGCTACGGTGAATGTACGTGATATTATTCCACGATGAAGCGGGCATCGGACATGCAAGGGTGGAATTTCAATAGATAAAGGACTTGGAAAAAAATCCAAGTACGAAACAATTACGAATAATTGAGCGTAATTGTTATCATTTTTTAACGTTTTTACGAACCTGCCCTTTCCACGAACTAAGATTCGCCGTAACTCTAATTATTGATCGTAATTATGGACATTCCATTCTCTCCGTTTCGTATTTCCGCGTAAAAATATTATTTCTGGCATTTATGCGCTTCCCAGGGGGTTTAGAGATCAATTTTTCATCCAATTAAAAGGGAAAATCGCATTTTTATGGGACACACGATAAAGTTTCTGATTCAAAGTTACGATTTGTTTATGGAAACTTCTTCAAGTTTCTTATTTCCACCGAGACTTCGCGTCCACGTAAAATAGATTCGAAAGGAGAATTTATTTTCAAGGAGTAGGATCGCAATCATGAAAATTCGATAAAGCAGAAATCATTTATTTGAATTTCGGGCTCTCGGCTTGGCGTTCGGAAAAAAAAAAGCAGTGATCGTGCATTTATTGATAGGACACCGGTTAAAGTTTTCTAAGGGATAAAACTCGATGTCATGGCAGCAAGAAAAAAGCAGGCGAAGCACTGGAAGAGAAAGAGAGAGCGAGGATCATTATCCTCCTCGCGGGCATGGTCAGAACAGGGCGCGAGCCGAGAGCAGAGTCTCGATTGACTTGGGTAACTCGGACTTGACTGGTTGGTTCTCTTCCCAAGTCTCACAACTGCAACCGGTCGATCTCGAAACTCTTCGCCCTGTCCGACACACCCTCACGCTTTCACACACTCACTTTATCTTTTTCTCCTCATCCCTCGACCCCGCAAGCAGCCCTTTTCTTTTCTTCGTTCTCTTTTCCAGCTTTTTCTTTAGCAGCCTCTGTTTTATTCGTTTTTTTTTCTATTTATACACGACTTTTCTTTATTTTCTTGAATTTTCAGTTTTGTTTGAATTTTATTTTTTATTTTTCTATTTTGTTTCTTTCCGTTCTGCTTACTCGCGAACTCGAGCCGAGCAAACTCACGTCGAGTACACTGCGTGAAGCTAGTTAGACGATGCGCTCACTCCCCACACAATGTTAAATAAAGAACGAAAAAATTCGCGATACCGTACACCGATACCAACAGCGAGCTTGTGTTCTGCCGCTTTTTAACCCGTGTAGAGGAAACGTAGGGGAAAACCGGAAGCTAGAGAACACAGGAAGTACTCGAGACTCTTTTCCTTCTCACGCTCTCTTTCTCCCTATTTTCTTTTTTTCTCTCTCTCTCACTCTCTCTCTCTCTCTCTCTCTCTCTCTCTCTCTCTTTCTCTCGGACGATCTCGATTTCCGAATATATGCCACGAAAGGAATTAGAAAGAAGAACTTGTACACACAGTATCGCGATATAATTACGCGATACAATGAAATTGTATCGATTTTTGAGTAATCTTTAGCAAAGTCGTTCGTTTTTTCACTAATTCGTGAAAATTGTGAGGGAGTAGAATCTTCACGCGCCAAAATGGAACATTAATGTATGAACATCTCGAGCATCGAGATGATGAAAAGTTAGGCATAATTAATGAATCATCCGGTAGGCGGGAGCGGTAATTCAATTCGCTATTTCGGAGGCTGCCACTTCGTGAAACCGTACCATCGTTTTTTTTTTTCACTTCCTTTTCCGGAGCTGTCCGTCCGTGGTGTATTTTCGTAAAATGGGAAAGCTAATTTAGAGCTCGTCTCCGGTTCTCGTTACGGACTCTGATAGTAATTCATTTCGTAATTCTCTCGAGCACAGATGGAATAACAATTTCGTTTCTGTCCCTGCGTACAGTCGGGTCTCCTTATCTCGCGAACTAATTTTAAGAAATTTCAAACGATCCCGTGGAAACGTTCCGCAGTTTTATAAATACGCGGTGTAAATTCGAGATCGCCGTGTGACAATTTTGAACGGTGAAAAACTTTGCCTGATTATGTTGTCGTAAAAATTATATCGAGAAGTAATCAGTCTCTCCTTGCAGCAAATTTCTGATTCGTAAACGTGCGAATGTCGTCAAAGTTTACGAGGAGCACGTGCACAAATCGGATCAACTACTTGTCAACGAGTTTAATGAGTCTCCAAACTACGGGCGGATGCTTAATGACGTATGGGCTAATTTCATGGGAAAATCGACATTTAGGAAGATTTGTTGTGCACGGAGTCAGAGAGCTACATCGTTAAAGGAATTCTATTAAAAGTTATTGCTACTTTTCTTTTCCTCAGTGCTGCATAGCTAAACGGTCACCCAACCAAGTACTGGTTTCGCTGAAATAAGCGTCTCAGCGCTTTTGCCTGCCGCCTCAACGACTAAAATCATGTATCTCTTTTTTCTCAATCAGAAAAAACGATGTTTTCGTAAATTTTTCATTAATCCACGTTCTGCATAACGTCGCGTAATTTTCTATCATTTAATGTCACTCTGTCTCTCGAAGTTTTATCTCTTCGCACACGCGTACCGAGGCTTCCGGTACTCGCAACAGGTGTACGAAATCGTCACCCAATATTCGTGACACTCTGTCGTGTTAAGTTTCCACACACACATACACACATTGACTCAAAGCTCCGTGCACAAGGATTACAAGTTCAATCGACTCATGTCTGGAGCTTTAAATATTTACTGCTTCCGGAGAGAATGGCGTGAATCGAATTATGTTGCCTCGATAAGATCGATGCAACTAAGTAGACGGAACAACAGACGCGATCTTCTTGAGAGAATTTAAGGGAAAAGGCTCGAGAGACAGCAAGTGTTTTTTTTTTGGCGCGATGCAAATCTTTTTTTCCTGATCGAAATAGCGACGCACGTAGCCGAATTTTTTAGAAAATATTCACGAGCCCCAAAAACTTGTTATTCAATTATTATTCAATTGAATTGGATGTTTACGGGCTCCAAAACTTTTGGTTTAATTATTATTGAATTGAATTCAATATTTACGAGGCTCAAACACTTTTAATTCAATTATTATTGAATTAAATCGGGACTCGTAAATATTTCTCAAAAAATTCGGGAACTTACGTCGTCGTTTCGATCAGGAATAAAAGATTTGCATTGCCCCGAAAAAAACTTGAGCCCCTCGAGCTCATTTTCTCGATTATTCTCAGGACTCGATTTTTAGTCATAACAGAAAGCGAACCGATCAAAATTGATCAAACGATTCGAATCATTCTACGAATTTATAAGTTCAATGGAATTGATCGTGATATTATGCAATTATTTTGCTTGCTGCTTCCTCGTATCGCTGCGCATTACGAAGGGAGTAAAAATTATAATTGCTAATTCCTTCTTTGCAATGTTTCATGGCTAGAAGTCTCTTTCCATCAACAAGCCCAATTAGCAAATAAAGAGGGCTCAGCTTACAAGCCAAAGCTCTCCGAGTCCTCGGAAATGATGCATAAAAGCAGCATCCAAACTTGTCACTGCTCGCGAGGGCTTTTTTCGACCCAATTTTCTTCACAACTCCTCTCGTATCAAGCAGTGAATTATGCCAGATGAATTTCTCAAGAATTCGTAAGCTACTTCATGCGTGAGTCCAAGAGCCAAAGGAGAAAAAATGGAAAACAATGAAGCGGAGCGAATTTTCGTGATGCGAAAACTTCATTTTTTTAATTCAAAATTTCTCAACGGCATCGAATTATAAAACAATTAAAATCAGAGAATAAAAAACAAGTCCGTGACTTGTTTTTTAACGCCTGCGAAACATTGAAAATTTAGCTCCTCCAGAACGCTTCGCGTCAACGTGAACAAAGAACAGAATCTACCGAATGCAAGTACCTTCGAGTCGAGTGGATGGGAGAAGAGCTAAGTAAATGACGAGTCAACGCAGAAAATCAACGTCAGTCATGTGTACCAAGAAATAGATGGAAAGAGGAAGACAAAAAGAGATGGAGAAAGAGAGAGAGAGAGAGAGAGAGAAGACGGGGGATTTAAACTCCCATTGTGGTGCAGGCAAGTTCCACTAATTTTATTAATCGAACCGGTGCGAAATCCTCAAATCCTGATAACTTTGCCATTCGATGAACGATGTTGAAGTTCCCATCCTTGAAATGCAACGAAAACTGATTATTTTTTTAAGCAGAGTGCCAAAATTTCGGAACGTTTTTCTTGAAAACAACGAGGCAGACCATTTTGCCATTCAAAAACTAAATTCACTAAATAAAATAAAAAAAGTGGATTTATTATCGGAATAATGATTGGAAAATGAATTTTCTCGTTTTTTTCCAACGATGCACACTTTAGTATCGTAGCTGGACGATACTGAAGTTTGCATCGTTGGGAAAAAAAACGAAAAATTCATTTTTTAATCATCATTTTAATAATTAATCCGGTTAATCCGTTTTTTTCAATTAATTAAACATTCGAATGGCAAAAAAGCCACTCTTTCCGATAAATACTTCACGAAAATTTCGCACTCTGCCAAAATATAGCGAACTTTAACATCGTCCTAGCTGGAGGGTTTTTCGGAAAGATTTTTCAATGTTAAAAAATCTTTGGACAAATTATCGTCAAGCTTTCGAAATTCCGGCATAGATTTGACCTTCCAAGGTTACTGTGATGAGACTACTATCTTCACGATTCGAAACTCTGGCTGAAATGAAACAGAAACTGGAGATAAAAATCGAATCGCTCGGCTGTGAAATAATTTTGAAAAAACTGCGTAGGTATGATCCGAAATTTATTCTCCAAACGATTTCGCAGGACCTTAATGTTTGCCAGGGTTGTCTCGCCCCGTAGATTCCTGTGAAAAATGCATTAAAACGATTTTCAGACGCGACTGTTCTCGAGGAATAACGGGAGCGAGTTATCTCCGTTTCTCGCTAAATTACCCCATCGTCATTTTTTTAATTCACAAGGATTTTCAAATACACTCTGTTGAGCATGTACACGGACATTACGTTTGTATAAATTTATCTCTTTCACCATATTCATCGAATATTTTTTTAAATTCATTCATGTCAACCCTACGTCGTGTCATCGAAACGCTACTCGACATTTATTCACCGATACGAACGACCTGGAAAATGTTTGCTTACCAAAAGAATAATCGAAAAATTTCGAATGCGACGAGTCGAGGAATTGCGTAAAAATATTATCGACGTTGGACTTTTTTTTATTTGGATTTATCCCCCTAATTAACGTACAATTATACCCATCCTGATAAAACGCGTTCCTCGTTGTGGAGGGAATTTTTAATGAAAATGTATTTGGATGGTGAATAACTATTATGGGGATTGTTGTACGAAATACAATTTTGTTTCGACGATTGGGGATTTGAATGTGGAATGCGATGAAAATTTTATTGAAAACTTGAATACTTGTAATGGGTTTCGATTTACTGCACGAACTGATCGAAAAAATACGTTATTATTTTAAATACGAATTTTCATATTTTAATATTTTATATTTTATATTTTATATTTTAATATTTTAATATTTTATATTTTTATATTGGATATTTTTCGATTTTATCTTTCTATATTTTATATTTTTTAATTTCATGCTTTCATATGTTATATTTTTGTCGCTATGAAAAATGTAGATAATCAATGTGAGTAATAAAAAAAATGATCCACTTACCAGAAAGTGAGCCAATTATTTCGTCGCTACGGCGTGCGTTTTAATGAAGAGCTCATCTGTCACTTCGAGAACTTGGATACGGAGACGCGGTTTCAGTCATTTTTCGCGATAAAGCACTTTTTTCCATAGCCAATATTAGGCGGATGGAACACTCGTTAGAAAAACACATTTTTCGAAATTCGTTTATTTTTCCTTCGCGTTATTCGACCGATTGAGAAAAGCACATTTTCGAGTTACTCCCTTAAATAAAACACACTCCGCGAAATTGCAGGACATCCAAAAAAAAATCCCAATCAACCGGATCATTTATTTATTATATTTCGAGCTATTAACGCTTTCGAAACACACGCAGAACGTGCATGTAGTCGATTATTCAGCGCAGTGTCGGAAAGACAGTGTTGACGTTGGGAAGGTCAAATAACCTGGCTGGTGTGAACGTCTAAACGCAGTGTTCTTATATCTTTCGGTTCATCTATAAACGAAACGAACGAGGGTAGGTTGACGAAATGTACACATTACACGACAAGACTTGCAACAGGAAAAGTCGAATTAACTTGATCCCATTTTTTCCGATCCACATATTGTTGATTTTTATTCATCATAATTTTCACGCAATTATGAAACCAATAACAATAGAGAGAAAAACAAGAGGATTATTTGACTGGTGGTTATAATTGTTGAATTGGAATGAATTTTATGCTCGAGCACTTTCCGAGTGTCTCTTGGCTTTCATATTGAAACGATCCACGAAAACATTCACTATTTTTCCAACTTCCATCATTTTCCCTTTGATAGACCGCACTTCAATATTGTTTTGCTGTTCACCAGTGATTTTTTTTTCTCGGAACTATAGTTGTTTTGATATGAGCTTTAAGTTAGGTTAAGCGTGAATAAGCACTTCCGGTATAATCGTATTAGTTTTGTTCATGTATCGCGGCCGGCACAAAAACATAAGAAAAACAAAGATGGCAGGATCGAGGAAGAACAACGTAGCGACCGAAAGGACTGTCGCGGCAAGACTGGAATCTAGCGATCCCCGTTTTCCGCTCTTATACTCATGACGAAAACGGACTTGCGCCCTTATCGGCATCCCCACCAATGTCCGAGCAACTCACTGCTACGAGCCTTCCGGAGTGCGGGACACACCACAAAATCAAAATGCAAATACTCCGAACGAGCCAACAAACAACAAAAAAGCAATGGTCAATCCTCTGACCTTCATTGCCCCCAACCCCTCTCGACAGCGGTCGAAGCTTTGTCATCACGTTCACGAATAATGGTTCGGTCGAAAATATGCAAATAGTCACGCGTCAATACATTCATAAATCGAATTTATTTTCGGTCAAAACTAACTCGCATTGAATAAAAGTTATCGAAATTATTTTCCATATGTGTTTGCTCGCCGCCGTCTATCCTGTTGATTATTCGACTGACACCTTATTCCGAGAACCACGAAAGCCCCGCAGCCCCCACCCCAGCGCTACCTTTTATACAGTTCCCTCAAAACGTATTGCCCCACGCTGGACGTTATACGTTATATCAGCAATTTTACCGCCAAAACTATGTATTCCTGCTGCGCATTCCCTCGTAACACGAGGAATAAAAGAACGAGGTATAAAAATTTTCGTCGTAAACAAGTGTTAACGAAACCATGCACCTTCGTATCTATATCTTATTCGTATCATTATCGTATCTATATTTCGATCATTTGTGTGGTTCTCGACTTCTTATTAATGTAACAATAACCGGGCAAATGTAGCAATACATGTGCAGTTTGCAATCGGAAACAATGTCTTCTGAGTAAGAAGATGCTCTAGCCGCCGAAATACGTTGGTTCAAGTTTCGCAATAGTTTTGGAATACAACCGCGGATGTCGCCACAGTCCGCGCGACTGTGGCGCCATGCTTTTTTTCGGAGCTTCCGAAATAGTCAGTTTTGGTTACGTACGTTATTTTTTTCATATATACCAAGAACCCGCGAACTGAATTTACGTAGACGTGATTTTATTTTTGTTTTGACTCGTTACTGTGGGAACAATGTCTAATTCTTAGTGATAAAAATTTACAAAAAAATTCGACGATGAATCAAGAAACAGGGAGTTCGATCATGTGTCGGGCATGTATGAAAGTGGACGGTGTACTTTTGCCAATGTATGGCGATAATACAATAACAAAAAAAAATTTCTCGGACAAACTTGCTGATCTCGTCTCTATCCACGTAAGTTTTGACAGTTTTCTTTTACAAGTGACAATGTGTTTTCCATCATTCACGTAATTCGGAATACGCAAAGTTCATACTTCGAGGGTAGTGTATAAATTTCAGGTTAGGTCTCCGATAATTGACACCTGACAGTTCAGTAAATGATGAATTCAACTTTTGCTTTTTATTTTTGTACCATCTCGCATAAAAATAAGTGAACGTCAACCACTCCAATCAATTTTGCTCTCATTTCCTGCTTATTACTCAATTTTCCAAATACGAGTTTGAAAACAATCACCGATTATGCTGATACTTTCTATCTATTATTATGTTTTCGCGAAGTACGCAAGAAAATAAATATGACTAATATTTGCCAATAACAAAACACATGCCTTATGCATTTACTTTTTAATCTTTCTGTGCATGAAGTTCCCGAATGTAAAAATCAGGTGAAAAATTTGTCTCGTTGCAGATTGACAAATATGACGGCTTGCCTAGTGTTTTGTGTGCAAAATGTGCATATAGAACGGACGCTTTCCATGAATTTAAGATCCAGGTCCTGGCGACCGAAAAGAAGTTACGAAAGATGTTTCAGTGTCCGATGAAGCAAGCCTCTGCTCCCAAGGTCAGTTTCCTCTCATATAATCAACAAAATCCTAAAAAATCAAATGATTGATTTGAAAATTTTTTATTCGTCCTTAGTCAGAATTGGAGGTTGAAAACTCGATCGAGGGCTGCAATAATTTCCGAAACACGTTCATCGCCGAGTCAGAGTCCCTGGAGGGCGCAGAGACCCCGATAAAACGAAGCGAAGAAATGCTGGATGTAAAACCACGAATGGAGCGTGTTTCGGGTGCCGAGACAACGAACGTGATTCTGCGTTTCAAAAAAGACAGAGATTCGAGTGAAAATTATTCGAGCAGCGAAGAGATGTATGTCTCTGAAACGGGCCAAGGTAATCTGCTGGACATGCAAATCACAAAGAGTGATGTAACAAACGATGTGAAGAACATGCTCCAAGAAGAAAATATGGAATACACATTGTTGTACTTATCGGACAACGACGAGATCGACTTTGACACATCGGCTACGGAAAAATCGTTGAGCAGAGAGATTCCGGAGAGACAAACGAATCCGTCCTCACTTCAGACTCAATTGAGCGAAGAGAACAGCTGTGGAGAGTCCTCGCAAGATTGTGCGGATCCTCGAGACTCAAAGGCCCCGGAAGTGGCCGTGGGAGCTTTGGATTTCCACGAAACGATCACGAGTCCAGAACATCGGACGGTCTCACCTTCGGGAACATGCCGGAGACAAACCAACGAAAAAATCAAGAATTTGGAAGATTCGGAGTCGGATTATTATTTGGATTCGGAAGAAAATTTGCTAGGCAGTCTGAACGACACGATAACGCGAATCAAAGAGATTAGGATTGAAGGTCAATGTACGCTTTACCAGTGTACCTTGTGCATGGAGAACTATGAAAAATTGACGGGAATTTTGAGTCACACGATAGAGACGCACGTGCCCAAGGACGGTCCGTTCTTCTGTGTAGTTTGTGAAAAAGATTGTTCCTCGATCCGTGAATTGCGGAGTCACGCGAAAACTCACAGCGGAAAATATCCTTACACGTGTTTTGTCTGCAGCAAAGCTTACTCGATGAAGCGTTATCTCAAGAGGCACATGTCCTGTCACACCGATCTGCCTCGTCATCGTTGTCCGAAGTGTGGAGATCGATTTAACATGAAATCCGACCTTGAGACCCATCTGGAAGGTCACGCTTACACGCGGCCACAATTCGCATGCTCTCAATGTCCTCGTGTATTCAAACACAAGGGAAATTACAAACGCCATTTAATTAGCCATTTGGATCCGAATGGAATTCACTTGCCCAAATATCCGTGCAAAATTTGTGGTAAACGCTTTCTGAACAATCGTACTTTGCAGACGCACATTCGTGTGCACACCGGAGAGAAACCATTCGAGTGCGAAATCTGCAAGAGATCCTTTTCCCAACGCGGCAACCTCCTTAACCACCAGAGAATTCATTACAATCCGCGGAGTTACACGTGCGAGGTTTGCGGCAAAAGTTTCAACCAAAGGGCGACCCTCAGGGATCACAGTCTTTTACACACGGGGGAGAAACCATACGTTTGCAATGTGTGCGGCATAGCTTTCACCTTTAGCGCTGCACTCCGACGTCATCTCTGGTCACACGCGACAGACAAACCTTTTGGTTGCGAGATTTGCCACGCCCGTTTCGTCGGCAAATACGATATCAAGAGGCACATGAAAATCCATACAGATAGACCGAAAGCTCGACGAAAACGGCATGCCAGAAACGATCCCCACCCGGAACAACTCGACTCTTGTGAAATCGTTGGACATACGGAACTCGAAGAAGACACCAAAATATTCATAGATCAAGTCCTTCTCCACGATGACTCGACAGAAATTAGCCACACAGAACAAGACGCTGAGAAAGAAAATGTCGATGCTCTCCTCAATCTTATCGAATACGGATGAAACCTTTTTTATCTAAACAAACCACTTTTCTCTTCCCTCAAAGGCCCGCGAGAAAAAGTGTCCGTGTAAATTGTACAACAAAATATTCTTCCGAATATTGTAATAGGTGATAAATAAAAACTAGTTTTTACCTACGAATGCTCCAAAGTTTCGATCTCTTTCTCAAAACACGAAAATACTCATTCCCAGGGAGAAAATTTTCCCGACTATCATCACGGCAATGTTTTTTCCAAAGTTCCGAACCCAAATGAGCGAATTATTTACGAAGCAAATCGGAAATAAACTGCGATTAAAAAATCTTCTGATATTTTGATTTATGAATCAAATAATTTGGAAATTTCTTCAGAATACAATATGAACCAAATGATTGTTCAAGCAACAACTTTTCTTCCAGCTCATCGTCAATACTTTAAATTCTCGACAATTGTTGGCAGCAAGAGAAATTGAAATTTCATGATAAAATGAAACAAAGGTCAATAGTAATATTAAATATATTTGGTTGGTGTACGATTGTCATGGGGGTAACGGGGAAGGCTGAGGTTAATAGGCTTAACTTTTATTGTCGGACGGTATCAGTTTGATATTTGCACAATATATTAACAATGATTATTATTATTCCTTCTGTCAACTTGATAAAAAAAATACACAAAATACTGGTACTGGACGTACCGGAGCCCTGCCCAGTTCGTAGTCAATTGCAACAATATATATTTATATGTATATTGCTAATATATTCACTATTTACTATTTATATTTCAATTCAACTGATTCTTACATATCTCGATAGTGATTCATACGTCCGTAGGGTCAATTCCTATTTTTTCGTTTCTTTCACATGGAAATGATGTTTCACTTTCTCCAGCGTGTATCGAGAGATGCACATGTCGATTAGACTGACCAACGTTGAGTCGTTACAAGCGATGTTCAAAACAATTTGGTTTCCCGTGAATTTCTTAATCGAACTGTCTGTAAAGTCACTATCACCACCCAATGCGATCACAGTTAAGGTCAATCGTGTAACAACCCAACGCTGAGAACCCTTCGGGTGTTGGATAGAGTGTCAGAAAAAAAAGTGAAAAAAACTAAATGTACAATCACGTCGATGAGAGACCGAACGGAGATATCGTCGCATGAGCTTGACATAAGAGAGAGGTTTTTCTTGTTCTTTTATTCATAACATAATATATAATCGGTCTTTGTAACATCTCTAATAATTAATAAGACTTAACAGAGCTTAGATGAAATATTTATATATTTATATGTATAAATTTATAATAAGCGCTTCTCTCGAACTCGTTTTTTTTTTGCTGAGACAGAGGCGAGTCCATTCACCATAAAAATCAACGTGCTGCTATTGCCCTTTTGCGTTTATCCGATTTTTCAATAGTATTTGTACATATATATATAAAATTGTATGTGTTAACAGTTGAATTTTATTTTTTCTTTGTTGTTCGACGAAATTTAACATTGCAAGGAAGTTTCGTGCCTGTAGTCGTGTTCAGAAAGTATTAAAACGTTTTCAAGGTGCACCGTCCCACAAATTGGTCGATTCAGAACTTCAGGTTTCTTGGCAAAATAAAATTTACAACGAGGAACGGTCGTAAAAACATTTTTAAGGCAATAATTACTTTTTGAGCACGACCGTACGCCCGGGATTCCATGACCGTATACGCATACATTCACGATTTATATAGTACATGAAAGGATTAACGATGATAATAATAATAATAATAATTGAACTGCGCCATCACTGCGCCTCGAGGCTGCCTTGCCAGGGGGGGAGGATTAACAGAACAAAAAATGGAATGTGTTGCGTTTTATGATACACAGATAACATGAATATTAATTCGCAGTCGTTATATTTACAAGACTTTCAAATCGTATCTAAAAAAACGTTAAAAAAAAAACAAATAATGACACAATGATAAATCGTACCGATTGCAATTCGAGCTTGAATTCTCCAGCGGCTTAGTCCACATTCGACGATTATTCGTGCAACGAAAATTCACCCGGGGTCGCTGTATTTCACTCTTTTTTTTCATTCGTACGAGAAAATATCAAAGACGCTGTCTTCTTGGTTTTGTAAAAAATATTTCTATATATTATTCATAGAACTCTAATTTTTTCTTCTCGTTTTATTTTTTTTTCACCCCTCGTCGTTCGTGCTTGCTTTCCTCCGAACTCACAATCCATCGGCTCGATAGTTGGTTGTTTTTTTTTCATTTTATTTTGCCCTCGTTCATTCATCTTTTCATTATCGTGTGTCTTTTGAGTAAAAAAAAGACTCAGGAAAATTAGCAATTATTTTAACATTCGGATTTATCCTCTTCCACGAGATGCTGCGTATCCTTGCCCGAATCAATCGGCGTTGGATCCAACTCTCGTCTTTTTAAATGTATCTGCGGTGGCTCTTTGTGCTGAACGCTCGATGGCTTCATTTCCGCTGGTACTTCGTAGATCGAACTTCCGCTCGTACCATTCGTTGTACCGGTTTCCATGTTCACTGCGTCGTACATCGGATTACTGAAGTCACGATTCTTGTCGCTTACGTCACCGAGATTGTACTCGACGTCCAATGGTTCCTGCGATTGTTCAACGTTCAACATTATTTCGTTCATTTTTATTGCTATCATGCCAAGGTTTCCAAATCTGATTACTCATTCTTCACAAACAACCATTTTTTCTTCATATTGACAAAATTGGGAACGTGAATATAAATTAATGGCAATTTTTCTGAATTTATCGCTTACCATTCGCTCATGCGTCGGACCACCAAATTCGACGTTGCTACCTTGCCTGAAGGATACACTTTGAGCTCCGGTTAATCCACCAAGACCGCCGGTTTTACCGCTGGAAAAAAAAAAATACAAACGGTACCGTTAATTTGTGAATTTTTTTTCTAAAATCGACATAGAAAGTGGACAGCAGAATTTAGAAAATCCGACGACAACGGAAGGATGTTTCGAAAAAATGTTCGATCTCGAAAAATAGAGTGAGAAAATGAGGAAAACTTACAAGGGTCGTTTCTTGAGCACCAGAAGAATGGCAGCAGCGGCGAGGAGGACGAGAACAGACACGACGATGGGTACAACGATAGCGGCGGTGGTTCCACCGAATTTGTTGCTCTCATAAGTCAACTCGCAGTGATCTCCGTGCATGAGTATAGAACAAACACAAGTGAGTTCGGCGCTCGGGTTAATTTCGCAGAATCCGCCATTCTCGCACTGACAGACTCTCGGAGCCGGGCGTGCTCTTTCGTCGGGTGCGTCACAGACGCGTTCGCTGGCATGGGGATTGTGTCCTCCGACGCTGTCGGGACAGAGGCATCGGTAGCCGGCTGGAATGGCGACGCACAAATGTGTACAACGATCGCTACGGCATGGATCCCGAAGAGTGGTGTTGTAGCGCATCGGATGATAAACTTTAACGCCACCAGGTCCGAGGATGTTCTTGACAAGGATTTGAGGCACGCCGCGTCCAAATTTGTCCTGCCTCATGAGTTCGCCGGTGAATTTGGTGACCCAGTAGAGATTGTTCTCGAAAACATCAAGGGAAATCGGGTGCTGTAAGTTTTCGCCTTGCAAGACCGTTTTACGGTTGGAGCCGTCGTGTTCGATCGACTCGATCGAACTGAACTCGCTGTCGGTCCAATAAATCGTATGATCCATCGAATAATCGATCGCCAATGAGGAAGGTTTGCCCAAACGATCCATCACCAACGGCTTTCTCTTGCTGCCGTCCATCCACGATATTTCGATCTTTGGCTGTGTTCCAACATCCGCCCAGACCAAGCGACCCAGTTGAGGATCCACGGCTATAGCTGTTGGATTCTCCAGACCGAGGGTCATCAAACTTCGTCGGTAACGTCCGTCCGATTTCGATACCATTATACGGCCATAGGGTCGAGTTCCCGTTGGATCGACCTCGGTCCAGTACAGATTGTCCGAGATCCAATCCACTGCCAAGCTCGTTGGCGTAGAATCGCCTATAATGAATAATTTTCAAAAAATAATTCAGTGAGAAAATCTGTCTTCAAGTATAAACAACAACAACAAAAACTCTCGGACTTACTCTTCATTTCGAGATCCTGAGCAAATCCAGTTTTGACTTCTCCCTCTCGAGCGTTTATCATGTATGATCGTTTGATCGTATTGTCGTGTGAGTCGATCCAGAATATATATTCCATTTTAGGATCGAAATCGACGGCGCGTACTCTCTTCTCGTTAGCAACGACACTCACTTGTTCCGCATAATTGGGCGAGTAGCCTCGTATTTCCGGGCCATTTGAAAAGACAACGAGGGTTTTATCGTCGAAAACACGACAAACCCCGCTGTGGTTATCAACCAAGTGGAAACCATCGCGGCAAGAGCACGAATAACCGCCCTTTACGTTTGTACACAGTTGAGTACAGTGATGAGCCCCTGTTACACATTCGTCGATATCCTCGCAGTGTTTACTATTGTCACGTGATATTATATAACCCGGATAACAAGCGCATATGTAACCGCCGTCCGTTACGTTCTGGCAGTAATGAGAACATCCACCTTTCTGATGATCGGTACAATGTTTGTATGGATCTAAAAAATTCAACATTTTTTCCATTAATTTTTTCTCCCTTTGATTATTAATTATCATCGCGAGTTTATTTTTAATTCTCGTGATACGATAGTTGGTTCAGCAAGTGTGAAATTTCAACAGGAAGTAACGGAAACGAAAAAAAACTTACGACATCCAAGTTCGTCCGATTCGTCTCCACAATCGTCCGAATAATCGCAAACTTTGGTCCTCTCGACGCAATTCTTATTGGCACACTGGTACTCCTTGATTGGATCGCAAGGACGAATTCTCTTGGCGCACATCGTCAAGTTATTCTCATCTGAACCGTCTCCGCAGTTGTCGATTCCGTCGCAAAGCTGATATCTCGGGATACAACGGTGATTCGAGCATTGGAATCTTCTTATCGGATCGCACGTGAAATTGGCTGGAAACGGGCAACTTTTATTGGACGGAAATTCATGACAAACGGTCGACGCCGATTGAGTCACAATATAAGGCGAAAAAAGCGCGAGAGAACGATTTAAAGAGCACCAAAAATGATTGCATTTTGCCTTTGAACGTTTTGATATGAATGTCTGTCAAGTGAAAAAATAGAAATTCGATTGTTCAATCAACAATGCTCACCACACATGACTGGATTTTCGTCAGAAGCATCGCTACAATCATCGCTACCGTCGCAACGATCTGAGAGGGAGACGCAAAGAGTGTTATCACATTGGAACCGGGATTGAGGACAGTAGCGGCCTTCAGGATATCTCGGAGCGCATCCAATCTCGTCACTGGCGTCTTTACAGTCGCGGGAACCATCGCAACGCAAATAGGATGCGATGCAATGACCAGTCGCGCATTGGAAGGAGTCTTTCTGAAATAATAAAATGAAAAAAATCATGAATGAGTCCATGAAATGAAAAAATATCGGATTCTCGAGATGCATCGCTGCTAATCGATTTTTTGATGTGACGAGCATCACATTTTTCGTTTGGAGCGAAATTTCAAGTTTCTTTCAGTCAATAAGTTCGATCGATGATTTATTGCTCCAATTCCGATTTCGAAATCCACCAATCGATTCGATTTTTGATAAATTTACACAATTAGTTGCAATTTTTTTGTTCTTTTTTTTAGAAACGACGAAAAAAATTCATGATTTGGTAATTTTTAATATTTTGTCGATCATATTTTTTGAAGTACTTTAAGAGAAGAGGTAAAAAATGATTTCTCTTATCCGAGTTGGAATGGATTTGTAATATTTTGACTTACTTTGCAGACGAACGTGTGGCAGCCGATTTCGTCACTGTTATCGCCACAATCGTCCTCGTTATCGCATCGCCATCTGGAGGCGATACATTTTCCGTTTCCGCAGCGGTATTCTGATCTGGAGCAATCGCGATATTTTCCCTTGCAAACGGCCTCAGCTTCGTCGCTTCCGTCTCCGCAATCATCGGCGAAATCGCACAACCATTGATTCGGCACGCATCGGTTATTGCCACATTTGAATTCAGCCTGAGGATCACATTTCGGACAACCCTCTGGCAATTCGTCGGAACGATCGCGACAATCGTCTTTGCCATCGCAAAACAGCCATTTCGGTATGCAACGGTAATTCGCGTGACCCGGGCAACGTTGCCAACCTGTCGTGCAGTTTCTTTGACGACATATGAAAGCAGGCTCGTCACTATCGTCACCGCAATCGTTGTCGAAATCGCACATCCATAATTTTGGTATGCACTTGCCGTTCGTGCAACTAAACTCGGTATTTGCATCGCACGTTCGATTATCTGCAGAACGAAACAAAATAAAAGATAAAAATTCATTGATTACGAAAAAAAAAAATTTCTCGTCCATTCAACGATGAATTTCCGGGAAAAAAAATGAATAATTTTTTTTTTTTTTGACTCACGACAAATAGCCGGATCCTCGTCACTTGCATCTTTGCAATCGGCATCGCCATCACATTTCCACGAGGCGTGAATGCAGCGACCGTTGGACTCGCACTTGAACTCGAGCTCGGCACATTCGTGCGAACAATTCTTTTCGTCGCTGTTGTCGCCACAGTCATCCCCACCGTCGCAAACGGTCGAGCTCGGTGTGCAATTACCGTTCGCACATTGGAACGCACCCGGACGGCAGACGCGCGCTGGACACTCCGACGATTCGTCTGTTCCATCTTTGCAATCCTTTTCGCCATCGCATCTACAAAAATAGAGATAAATTTTATTTTTTTCATCGATTATTTCGCTGATTTTGCTTTGTCGGTAATTTTTCAAAATATTGCAAGAAAATTACTAAATAGCGTTATGTATCATTTGTATTGTTGAAATTCATTGGAAAAATTACTAACTTCCAGAACCAGGGGATGCACATTTCATCGGGTGGTCCACATCGATGTTGACCTTGAGTGCAATTGGCTCTGCACGTTTTTCCATCAGTGTCCAGAACGAATTGGTTGGGGCACACGCATTTGTAGGAAGTAACGCCAGGTTGACCGTAGCCCTCGAGAAGGTAAGAGCTGGCAGGTGGAGCGATGAGGCAGAGATGCGAGCAGCCACCGTTATTTTGCGAGCAAGGATTGGGGTAAGGGCGTTGTCTGAGTGGATGGTAAGCGTGAATGTCATAAGGACGATGAGTAGTATTCCGCAGGATGGTCAGATTGCCTCCAGAAAATTTGTCGGCCTTGCTGATCGCTTTGAGATTCCAATCGGTCCAATAAATCGAATCGTCGAAGACAGTTATCGCGAAAACGTGAGGAACTGGTGCACCGGACAGCACGATCCTACGATGGTGGCCCTCGAGATCGGCAAACGCGATGTAATCGAGATGCGCATCGGCCCAGAATATTTTGTCCGTGAAATAATCGATCGTCAAAGCATTCGGCCAGGCAATGTCATCTTCCCAGGTCAGAATTTGCGTCAGATTGCTTCCGTCCATGCCCATTTTTCCGATATACGCCTGAGGAGAAAAAAACATCATTAAATTGAGAATCAACGATACAGATTCGAGGCAGCTAGTAAATAATCGAAGGCTACGAAAAAATTGGAAGGAATGAGCAAAAGAGGAATCGAATTCGAGTTTTCCAGTGACGGGGCAAGGAAAAATTCTGCAGAAACAAAGACACAAGAAGGAAAAATCAATTCAACGATTTTACCTGAAGATGCCACGAAGTAAAGTACAAATATCCAGTGCCTGGATGAACAACGATAGCGCGTGGATCGGCAATCCCGCTTTGAAGCGTTTTCCTATTTGAGCCATCGAGCTCGGAAACGTCCAAATGTTTGGCGTGCCTATCGAGCCAATAAAGCTTATGGGCAACCCAATCAATCGCAATACCTTCGAGGCCAAGGCTGTCGTGGCGAATAACGACCTCTTTATCACCGCCGGCTAGAGGAGCTCTGCAAAGCATGACAGAATAATTTATCATCCACAAAGTTGCTATTTTCTTGCAACTTTGGTCCTGGCATCGTTTTACAAAAATTCCTCTTCTCCACATATTCCATAAACCACAATAACAGTGAATTATTTATATTTTTAAGAAAAAAAATTCTAATGGAATATTCGATTTCTATGCAAAGCAAATAAATTGATTCCACTGGACCAATTCAAAATAGAATTGCAAAACGTCTTTGTTAATTTCAGGAGATGAAATTTCTATGAAATTTGTAAAATAAAATAAAATAAAATAATGAATGAATGAATAAATAAATAAATATATAAATAAATAATAATGTCGAATAATAATGATAATAAATAATAAAAATGAAGTTAAAGTAAAGTAAAATAAATAAATGAATAAAGTGTAATGGTCGTACCTATAAATCATTTTGGCTGTGACGTCACAGAAATAAAGCATCTGACTGGCATAGTGGGCGTCGAGGGCAACAACATTTATGAGGTCCTGGTGCATAACATTGTACCGGGAAGCGTCAGTTGACATATTTCTGACGTAATATTTGTTGGTAAATATGATCCAAGGTTCGATGTTGTCTCGTCGTTTGCACGTGTGTTCGTCAGCGGCTCGTTCGTACCAATCCTCGTTGCATTTGCAGTAGAAGCTGCCGGGTGTATTTTCACACTGTTGACTGCAAACCTGCGGCGTTTCGATGCACTCGTCGATATCCATGCAGGCTTTGCCATCATCGAGTAACTTGTAGCCAGGATTACATGCGCAATAATAACTCGTTGGTGTATCAACGCATCTGTGGCCACACTGATTGAGCTCTGTGCGGAGACACTCGTCAACGTTACAATGAGCCGGTTCGTCACTCTCGTCCGCACAGTCCGGGATTTTGTTACAGACCAATTGTTGATCGATGCAGGCACCGTTCGCGCATTGGAATTCGTTCGGATTCGGACAAGTGTTTGTCTTTCCTTTCGCAGCTGCAAAATTCACTCCGATTAGGATTTTCCCTCAAGAAATTTTGGATCCTCTTTGGAGATGAAGAGAAATCAATATTTGTCATTGAGGCGAGGTTAAAATTATACTTACGACATCCAACCTCGTCCGATCTATCGCCACAGTCGTCCTGTCCATCGCAGTGGAATTGTTTCCTGATACACTTGAAATTTTGGCAAGTGAACTCTTGCGTCGTGCATACCTTGTACTGGTTGGTACAGAATTTTCCTTCGTCGCTGCCGTCCCCGCAATCGTTGTCGTGATCGCATAGCCAATTGCGATTGAGACAACGTCCATTGTTGCATGTGAATTGATTGTCAGCGCACGGTGTAGGGGGAGGACAGTGATGGAGCGTGACGTTCTCATCAGCTCCGTCAACGCAGTCGGGATCTCCGTCACAGAGCCATTTTTTTGGTATACATTGAGCACGGCTCCAAAGTTTGTTCGCCGTGCAAGTGAATTCGGTCTCTTCGTCGCACTTCCGGTCGTCTGCTCGAGAAAAAAAGAATTCATGTGATTAATTGCGAGGATTTTGGCGGAAATTAATTACATCGGACATCAAGGTCATGAAATTGAGACACTCACTGCATTGATGACGTTCGTCCTCGTCCGAATTGTCCAAACAATCGTTGTCACCGTCGCATATATAAATCCTTGGAATGCAATTGCCATTGTCGCAAGTAAACAAATCGCCGAAGCAAGTCCGACCCTCCGATTGGCAATAACCGGGAGGCTCGTCGCTTCCATCGAGACAATCGTCGTCCCCGTCGCAGTACCAAGTCGCTGGTATGCACCGATGGTTTGGACAGCGGAAACTGTTCTGAGGACAAGTTCTTTGCGCGCAGTGCAACGGGTTCTCGTCGCTGTTATCACCACAATCGTTGTCACCGTCGCACAGCCAATATGGCTCGACGCATATGTTGGTTGTTTCGCACTGCAGATGATTCGGTTGACACGTGTGATTCTTCGGACAACGGTCGTGACTCTCATCCGATGTAATATTGTCTTTGCAATCATTGACCCCGTTGCAAACCTGCAATATTGATCAAGTATAAGTTTCGGCAATTAAAGACCGAACCGAATCGATTCGAGAGCATTTAACTGATCCATTATCGAGCTTTCTCCCAGTTTTCTCGTCCAAACTTTGTGAGAACAAATTAATCACCGAATTACATAATAATTTGGGCCACGAGCTTATCAAGGTCATATATTCCTTTCCCTGGAATCAATTCTTACACCGTCATCTGCGAAAGGATCTAGAATCGGTCTCGATACCGATGGCTAATTTTTATCCAATTTTTTACACGTAAAAATTAGTAAAAAAAATAGTAATTGATAAATTAGCAATAAGGGAATGACGTCAGAGCTCTGGAATAGTTGTAAAGACTCTTTCATCAATGGTGGATAGAGTAACGTTAGTAAACATGTGCTAATCGCCCAGGCTACAGGAGATCGAATATGTTGATCTATAGAGGCTAAGAATTTAGCATATAGCTTACTTGTATTTGAGGTATGCATCGATAATTGGCACATGTGAATTCGCCATCTGCGCAAGGTGGATAAACACAGCCTTCCTCGTCGCTGCCATCTTTGCAATCGTTTTCATGATCGCACTTCCATGTTTTGAAGATGCAGCGACCATTGTTGCATCGGAATTCATTGGGGCTGCAGGAGTGATAGGCGCAGTAGTTGGTATCCTCGTCAGATCCATCGCCGCAATCGTCGTCACCGTCGCAAGACCACATTCGCGATATGCAGCGTCCGTTACGACAGGCGAATCGGTTTGAAGCGCAGGTTACGTTTTTGGGCACGCACATGCGATCCTCGTTGACTAATCGACTGTTATCATCGCACTTGCACTCCGCAGTGTTGTTTGGACCTGGATGGCAAGATTGATCGCAGCCTCCGTTACTGATGTTGCAAGGGTTTGTTTTACAGACTTGCCGCTCGGCCGAGAACACGTGGAGGTCACGTGGCGAATCCTCGAGCCTCTTGACCAACTCGACTTTATCAGCTCCGGTGAATTTCTCCGCTCGGTAAACTCCTCGCAACTGGAGATCGGTCCAATAAATATGCTCTCGGAAAACTGTTATCGCGAATGGATAGATCGTCGCGCTCACGAGAATCTCACGATTTTTTCCTTCCAAATCGGATCGCTCGATCTTCTCTCTCACCGCGTCGGTCCAGTAGAGCATTCGGTCGTCGTAATCGATCGCCAGACCACTCGGTTGCGAAAGACTTTTGTCTATTATCGCTTTTTTCAACGATCCCGCCATCGTCGTACGGAAAATCTTACCCGAAGTACCGAAACGACCCCAGTCGGTGTAATAGAGATAACCGTAACATGGATCCACGACGATAGCTCGTGGTCGATCGACTCGCGCTATCATCACCAGATCCGAACCATCGATGTTCATCGCGTAAATACTGTTGTTCGATGAATCCGTCCAATAAACTTTCTTCTGCGTCCAATCGTACGAAATACCCTCAGGATTGATGCCTTTGCTTATCAAAGTGTGCATGTCCGCCGTCGACGGATTATCGGCTTGCATCCACGCGATTTTCGTCCAGGGTCTTATTTGGGTGAAAAGCAATTTTTTGTCCTCGTAATCAAAGTCAACGCCGACAACGTTGGTCAGATTTCCGACTGGCTTGAAGGGCACGTTCGTCGAGTGCGGGTCTAGATTGATTGCTCGTATTTCCGTCCTAGTTGCGAAGACGAGATACTCGCCAACGTTATCGCATTTGCGCCGGTCGCTGGCGAGTTTTCCAATGGCGCATTCGCAGCGTGGATCAGTCTCTCCGGGATAAGCGAAGCAGAGCTGTTCGCACCCGCCGTTGGGAATTTTGGTGCAGGGATTTTCCGGGTCCATCGGTTGGCTGTTCCTGTCGAAAATTGCGATATCCCGAAGTTTTGGCAAGTTCGTACGAACCCGAGTGGGCAGACTGATGTCACCGGGTGATTTGCTGCTTTTGAAGATCGTCATGAGGTTCCTGTCGACCCAATAAACCTCGGAACCGAAAATGGCAACGCCCATGGGGTTGGGAAGATTTCTCCTTATCACCTGACGGTTTCCACCCAACCAAGAGACTTTCTGTATCATGTCGAGCTTCGAATCGACCCAATAAACATCGTGAGTCTGTAAATCGATCGTTATATCCCGCGGAGTACTTATCGACGCAGTAACCATCGGCGTCCAGTTGGTACCGTCCAAATTGGCTCGCCCGATTCTTGGATACTGCCCGTAGTCGATCCAATAGAGAATTCTCTTAATTGGGTTGACGGCCAGTTCCCGAGGCGTGTCCGCTGTCGTTTTCACCAAAACTTTCCTGTTGCTTCCGTCCATGCGACAAACCTCAACGTAATTATCGTGAGGGAAGACGTTCGAGAAATACAAATTTCCGGCGACCCAGTCGATCGTCAAGCCACGAATTCCATTGGATCCAATGCCATATTTAATCACCGGTTGCAATTCCGTTCCGTTGGGACGAATTCGATAGATTCCGTTCCAAACGTCGCGATTGAACTCGACCCAATATATCCAGTTGGCTGCGTAGTCGACGTCAACGTGAAGAATGTGATGGCCAGGACCGGATATCGGTATCATCGCTTCCTTGGCGTCCTCTAAACTGTAGCCACGAGCGACATCGAGTTGCGAGACGACCGCAAACGTCTTGAAAGCCTCGCACTTTGTGTCGCTTGTCTTTTGGTACTCCATGCCACAGGCGCAGACTCGAGTTCCTCCTGACGAAGGGAGACAGATTTGGTCACAGCCTCCGTTCCTGAATAAACAGGGATGCAGTCCACTGGCACGTTTCTTATAGATTACCGCGGTTTTGAGAGTCGAATCGTTGTCCACAATGGTCATGGGATTTTTACCATCCGGTAAATCGACCCGCTCGATCTTGTCGTACTTGGGATCAAGGAAATATAATTTAGACTCGTGGACTGCGAGAGCTTTGGGTAAAGAAATGCTGTTCGCCTCGGACAAGATAGTTCTGATGTTCTGGCCATCGGTCGTCATGCTTTTGATGAAACTTGGAAATTGCGAACTGAAGTAAATCATTTTGTTGGGGATGTCGATGGTTATGGCTTCCGGGAGATTGACGTTTTCTACGAGGATCAGAGAATTCGTACCGTCCATGTTTACTCGGGCAATTTTGACGGGAACACCAAAGCCTCCTTCGTCGATCCAGAAGATATGTCCCTCGATGGGATCGACGCACATGGCTTTGGGTTTAGCGACCGAAGTCTTGTTCCCGTCGTTTGCGAGAACGATCGTTCTGTAGCGAGGATTACCGTCGACTTTTATGGCCTCGATGTTTGAGGCGAATTTATTGCCGATGAACAAATTTCTACCGAGCCAATCGAACGCCATTGTCGAGGGAGATCCAACGATTCCTGTGTCGCCAGCCGCGTTTGGGAATTCCGTACGGTTGCCTCCTTGATAAAGAATCGTGTAGATCGTGCCGTTCTCAGTATCACCGTCCTTTTGCTGTAGCCAGTAGATCGTTCGATCGCGTCGATCGTAATCGATTACCATACCGCCTTCTATACCAACGACAGGCCAAATGTAACCGGCTCTGTTGTCATTGGGCGTGAGGGAAACGTCAACGATCTGGGAGCCTCGCAGCACCATGAGGAAAGGCGTTTCCTCCTCGACGCAATGATCACTCGATGATAATTTCCATCCGGCGAAACATTTGCAAGAATAGCCTCGTGGATTGCTCGGCGAGAGCAAACATACGTGCTCGCACGATGCATTCGCGCAGGGGTTCGGTGTTATCTGCTGGAGAACCGGATGATGCACGTGGATGGACAACGGCTGGGATATCAAATGAGAAACTACCGTTTGATTGGTTCCTCGGAATTTGTGAGCCGAGACGACTCGATTCAATTGTCTATCGGTCCAGTACATTATGTCCTCGAAGAGGGTCAGAGAATGGGGATGGAGGAGGTAATGAGAGCTCGAGAGTACTTGAACTCTGCCAGTTCCATCGTACAGGCAAGTGTCGATAAAGTCGAGTTTGCTGTCGGCGAAGTAAACTCTCTTATTAGCAATATCGAGTGCCAGGCCGTTCGGCCAATAGATCTTTGTGCTTATAATGGTCGAGCGATTAGTACCGTCCATTCCGATCCTCTCAATACGAGGATTTTCTCCCCAGTCAGTCCAGAAGAGCCAGCGAGCGCCGGGACCAGGGTCGAGGCACATACCTCGTGGCTGCGTGATGTTTTCCTTCACCAAGACCATTCTGTTCTGTCCCGTTTCTTCAGCAACTTCGATGGTGTTCAGCTTGGAATCGAGCCAATAGAGTTTCTTGTTGATCCAATCGTATGCGAGTCCCTCGACGAGATCGAGACCAGTCGATACAACGTCACGGGGTTCGCCACCTCGTTCGAGACGCGATATTTTCTTCAATTTCATGTCCGACCAGAATATCGTACCAGTGTGCATGTTGCTCGCGGTCGCGACGACGTTTTCAACGTTTATCGGGACCCTCTCGAGCGCTTGTTCCTGAAGATCGGCAACAAGGATCGTGTGTCTGTTGGAAATTATGAGGAAAGCTGCGCTGTGGTTATAAGCCTTGCATGTATGATTATCAATCTCGAGAGTGTAGCCCTCGACGCAGCTGCAAGCAAAACTGCCTTTGGTATTGGTACAAGCTTGGGAACAGCGACCCGGCGGATCGCACTCGTTCAAGTCATGGCAAGTAAAACCATCCTCGGAAAGTTCTTCTCCTGCTGGACACGTGCACTGCGCTCCTAAAGGTGTTTTAATGCAATCGTTGCTGCATAAGCCGCCTTGATGCATGCACTCGGCGAGAGAACAACCTGGACCTTCGTCCGCTCCGTTTGGACAATCGAAATTGCCATCACAAACGCTCGTAATATTGACACAGCGGTCGGTAACGTTCGGACATTTCCATTGATGCGAGGGACACTTGAACGGCGGTGGTCCACAAGCGTGCAAAATTGGATCCTCGTCGGAACCATCGCCGCAATCGTCTTTGCCATCGCAAATGTAAGTCTTGAAGACGCAAGGTTTGTCGACAGGATTCCTGCACTGGAAGTAACCGGGATCGCACTCCTTAGTCGATTCCGTACAAAACTCTGGCTCGTCGGATTTATCGTGACAATCGAAAACTCTGTCGCAGTACCAATTCTTCGGTATGCAGACTCCGGTACTGACGCACTGGAATTGGGACTCGTGGTTACACTCGTCAGGAGCTAATTTGGGACATCCGATTTCGTCGCTGCTGTCGTTACAGTCGGAGAGACCGTCGCACTTGTAAGAATCGGTTATGCACGTTTTTCGATCGTGACAAGTGAACTGAGTGCTCAAACAAGTTACCGGAGGACAATCCTTCTCGTCCTGGAGATCGAAACAATCGTTGTCGCCGTCGCAGACCCAAGATTGTGGGATACAGTTGCCGGATTTGGGACAGGTGAACTGGAAGTAGGCGCAGGTTTTGGCTGCGCAGAAGGAACCTTCGTCGGAGCCATCTCCGCAGTCATTCTCCGAGTCACATTTCCATGAGGATGGAATGCAACGAGCATTGTCGCAAGCGAATTGACTAGCGCTGCATGTGACGTTCGGGCAGCCAGCTTCGTCGCTGTAGTCGCCGCAATCGTTCTCAGAATCGCACCGGAAATGAGCTGGTACACATCGGCCAGATTTGCACTGAAATTCGTTGGTGCCGCAAGTGGGTTTCGTGCAATTTTGCATCTCGTCGCTGTTATCGAGGCAATCGTCATCGCCGTCACAGACCCACGAGTGTGGGACGCAGCGTTGATTGGCGCAAGTGAAATCCCACGCGTTCAGACAAGCCTGGACAGGAGGTTCGGCGAGCGGATCGGAAGTGCAAGTTCCACCGTCGGTTAGTCTCTCGCCGTAGGGGCAGCCGCATACCCGGGTCAAGGTTCTCACGCCCGAGCGATTCGTCGTGTTCTGGGGTATTGCGAAGCAGAGCTTTTCACACCCACCGTTGTTAATCGAGCAAGGATGTTTCGTAGTGACGACTTGTATGTCACGACTGAAAACTTTGACACCGTACAGGCGATTGGTTGCTGGTTCTCTGACCAAAATACTTTCCTGTGCACCGGTTTCTTTGTGGAGGCGAATTATAGCGTCGAGTCTCCAGTCCGTAATGTACATCCATTGTTCGTAGATCGCGATTGAAAATGGATGTTTTATGAGAACAGAATTGACGGTTTTGACATCGCCACCGTCGAGATTCGAGTGTTGTACGTGATCCAAAAGAGCGTCGCACCAGTACAAACGATCCTTGGAAAAATCTATAGCAAGTCCGTTAGGCCAGCCAAGAGTGAGATTCTTGAATACCACGAGATTCGAGCCATCGGCGTGTGCTCTGCTTATGTTCGCCGGACGATCCCATTCAGAGAAAAAAATGAAACCCTGATTAGGATGGATTACTATCGCTCTCGGTCTCTTCAAATGCTTCAGCAACGTTCTGCGGTATGTTACGTTTCTGGTGCTCAAGACATTGAGGGTACCTTTGCGAGAATCGATGTAGTACAAGTTCTTGGCTGCCCAATCGACCGCCAAACCTTCGACACCTTCGTTCTGACTGGCGAGTACGATTTCCCGGCCTGTACCATTTTGCTGCACGCGATAAATGACATCCTGAAGAACATCGCTGTAGTAGATGAACTGATCGTGAGCATCGTAGTCCAAACCGACGAGTCTCGCTCTTCGAGAGACAACCGGAAGTATCGCGTCGCTGAAACCCTCCATAACGGGTTCCAGTACTCTTCCCTTGATAAAACGTTGCTGCGAGTACATGAGGAATTCTTGGACGAGATTGCAGTTGCGCAGGTCAGAGGATAATTTCCAACCGATGTTGCAGGCGCACCGATAACCAAGACCGCTTTCCCGACCACCAGCTGCTGTCACTATGCACATGTGTTGACATCCGCCGTTGTTGTTTCCGCAGGGGTTCTTGACGTTGTGTGCCATTTGGATTAGCGGATGAAGAATCTTAACGGCTTTGGTGTCGCGGATCTTGAACAAAGTTTGTATCGAGTATTCTCCTTCGGTTTTGTCCATGCTCAACAGTGCCTGCTTCGTTACGTCGGACCAATAGACTCGATTCTCAAAAACTGCGAGTCTGACCGGCGCCGGAAGCTGTAAACTACGAAGTATCATGTGACGTTTTGCGCCGTTGTAATCGGCCGTTTCTATGTATTCCAGCAACGAGTTGCACCAATAAATCCTTTTCGCTGCAATGTCAACCGTTATGCCAACGACGTTGTAAGCCGCTTCTGATATCACGGGAATCGTCGACGTCCCGTCCATGTTGGCACGTAAGATTTGTTTGCTATCGGCTATGAACATGAGCCCGACCGTTGGGTCGAGTGCGATGTCCGTTGGATTCGTCAGATTCGAATCGAGCGCTATTCCATGAAAACGTCCGTCCAGTTCAAACACATCGATCTTTTGGACCATCGAATCGACCACGTACAACTTTGAACCGATAAAATCAATCGCTATCGATACCGGCGACCACGCACCCGGCAACGATATGTCAACGTCCGGCGCACTCTCCGGCGTGTGTTTCGACAGCGATTGCGAATGAATTTTACGCGTCTTGACGTCACTCCAGTAAAGAACTCCGCTCGAGTACAAATAATCCAGTCCACTCGCTCCCGTTGTGTTTGCTATTATCTGACGATTCTCCCCTATAGAATCCATCCGCCAGATGGCACTACCCTGAGCCAACAAGATTTCCATTGCCGGCGCATTCAACGCTCGACACTTGGAACGATCGTGCAACCCGTAACCGTCCACGCACGAACATTTGTACGAACCATCTGTGTTCTCGCATAGCTGCTCACAGAAACCCCATTCCGAACACTCGTCTCTATCTGCAATACAAACCACGCATCATCCAATCGTTACTAATCATCATCATTCTAATTAAATTTCCGCTCTCCAAAGAAATTATATTATTCAACATAAACGCTCGATCGCTTGCCAAAGCAATTTTCAAATTTTCATTACATTCTCCCGGTCATTTCCATTTTTTACAATTCATCGAGACTTTTCAAATAATTCTAATCGAGTCTCCGCTGACAGACTCATCAATAATTTCTGAATGTTGTTCACATTTTTTTTTTATTCGTCCGTTTCGTTGTTTTTGAATTATCGTTCCAGCCTCTTAATTTTTTTAAAACGATACGAGATGCTGGAACACAAAAATGTCTTTAGGAACAATGCCGCCAAGCGTCATCATTACATTCTCCGGATTATTTCGATTCCTCAAAATTCGTCAAGAACTTCTGAATGTTGATTTTTTTTTTTATTCGCTCGTTTTGTTGTTTTCAAAGTTTCGTTCCAGCCTCTTAATTTTGATAAAACGATACGAAATGCTGGAATACAAAGACGCGGATAGCAACAACGTGATGACGAGATTGACTGGTAACACTCACCTATGCACTCGCTCGAGTCGTTGGCGAGAATTCGTCCCTCTGGACAGTAGCACATTCCACCGGTCAACGAAGCTTGACACTTGTACTGGCAAGCCATGCTCTCGCACTTGCTCGTAGCTGGAGAGAAATAATTATTCAATTAAAATGAAATTTGTATTTTTTTTTTTCTTGGATTGCAAGTTTGAAAGCTGAAGCTCGAGCAGAATTTCGTATTGAATTTTTTGATAAAAGTGATGGGAAAATGTGCGTGGAAGGTCCACTCGGGGAACTCACAACATTCGCTGTCTTCGTCAGCACCACCAGGGCAATCGGGCTTTCCATCGCAAACTTGTGACCTCGGTATGCAAGTTGTTTTTCCATCGGGGCTTTTTGGACAGGTAAACTTATCGGCAGTACAGGGGGTAGTGTGACAAGAAGTTTCGTCCGATCCATCGTGACAATCGTCGTAACCGTCGCACCTGAAGGCCACAGGTATGCAAAGTGCATTTGTGCATCTGAATTGGTTGCTCGCGCACTGTGGAAAACCTGTTGAATGAAATTATTCATAAAATATAGAAGGTCCGTTGTGTTTGACACTAAATCAGTTTTTTCGTTGTTGAGCTTATGGAACGTAATTTCTTACGCTGTGAGGAATAAATTATTCAAATTAGTCATAAGTACTTGAATCATAATTACGTTCGTACTAATTCAATTAGCAACGACTGAGGGAAATTAATTAGATTGTATTCAAGTTATTTCGGCCAATTATTGCGCGTGTATGTTTTTCATAATTTACTGACAGCTTGCAGAGTTCATTGTAATTAGATCCAAGCGATTTGTTCGTAAAGACTTTTCTTAGATTTTGTTCGATCGATTATTCGGCGAAAATTACGAAAAAATCGTGAATTTACATTTTTAAGTGAAATTGTTGAATTTATTTGGTAAAGTAGGTGATTATTTTAATTACGTACTGCAGTATTCCTCGTCGCTGTTGTCACCGCAATCATCCCGATGATTGCAGCGCGCTGACTGTTCGATACACCGCTGAGTCGAGTGACATCTAAATTGATCGAGTCTGCAGGCTGGCCTCAAGCTGGTACTGCAACCCTCTTCATCCTTCTCATTTCTACAGTCGATATAACCGTCGCATCTCTTTTGCTGTGGTATACAATGCTCGAGGTTTGTGTTTGCCTCGCCTTGGACTTTTGTAACGCTGCACCGGAAATCGTCAGCTTGACACTTTCTGTAAGCTGATAAAAGGGAATTTCTATGATACAGGGAATAAGGAAACGATCGAGCACGTGGCATCGACGAAAAATCATCGTTTGAATTTTCTTTGAAAACTGAATATAAAAAACGAGAAGAAAAAAATTTATAATTTTCCGCGATCCTCACAGGATAAGGATAAAAGTTAATAATACCCGTAAAAATTCGTTATCCGCAAGCGCGAGAGACGATTACGTTTCAATTAAAGTCGGTGGCGGAGAGCGTCGATGAAATTAAATTGGCCGGAGACGAGTGTCTCCGACGAATTCTCGGGAAGGAACGCTATCTCTTGCGCGAAGGTCACATAGTTGCAGCTTGTAATGCCCGCCAATCTCTTATCAAGATATATCGAGGAAAATTACTTGTTCGCTAATCACCACTTGTACGAATTTCCCGGAAAATTTTTCTCCTCCGAGCTCTCCTATACGTGTTTTGGTTTCTAACGTCCAAGTGTACCGATTGACATGAACGTCGAGTTCTCGGATAAACATCGAAATTTTCCACGTATAAAAAAAATCATCTCACTATCAAAATTAACAACTGCATTTAAAAAAAACATCTCCCCCAATCTTCACATATATTTTTTACCTTCGGAATAAATAAAAATCAGAAAATATATTCGTGCGATGTTTGAGACCTTGAGACACACAAGTACATAGTCCTCTTGACATTTTCCAATGAATGAAAATTAACGCACGAGAGAACGGCCCTACCCACATATATTATATTCCCTGCTACCGATTCATCGTCCTATACCCATGGATAATTCAATCCTTTAATCTATCAGGACTGACCGATCGATCGGAACGATCTTATAACGTGCGAGAAGTCCGTTATGCGACCCTGTAGCTCGAGGGGGAAAAAGGAAATAGAAAGAAATGCAATGTGAACGAAGGAAGGTTGTTCGCCCACGTGATTCAACTGTTACACATATCGACTCGCTCTCGGAGTCTGCAAAATTAATAAAATTTTATATTTGCAATAAAATAGTGACAAAAAAATGTACCAAATAAATTTTCATTGTCCTCGTCTAATTGTCGATTTTTCTATTATTTTTTTAATTGAATTTTATTCAGAAATTTCGTCCCATGAGGATGGACGCTGAACTACAATTTCGACGAGAGACGAATTTTTTTCCATCGCAAAGAATTTCTGCCTCGTTGGTAAAAAAAAAGTAATATTCAGAAAAAAAATTTGTACACGAAATCGAAACGCGAAACATCGAGTCTATCAGGCACGATTGTATTTTCTTTATAATGATATTCAAGAATAATTTATCAAGACGGAGTTCGAGAAGGGGAAGAGGAAATGTGGTGAATCTCTCTAAAAAGTTTCGACTGTTGGAAAAACCTGTTTCCATCTCGAGCTCACGATTCAAGGTTCTTCGCGGCTAATTGCCTAGGTTCCCGGCTATTTCATGTAATCTCATAGAACACTGGAAACACGAAAGTCTGGCTCATCCTCCTGAAAGATTCATTCTCGTCGACTAGCGCACCGTTGTATTTTATAATACCAAATTACGTGTGTCGCGAGCCTTTCTCGAAGGATATATTGTTCATTTATTTCTGCTGCAACTGAACCGTCATGAATTCCAAGTCAATTATCATCTTCGCTGTTCCCAGTTACGCAAAAAAATTGAAAAGAAACCGATCATCACTGGCCAGAAGGAAAAATGCGTAATAAATTGAATTCAGCTCGACAGTAAAAAACGAAGATTCTCAAAGCAACCAAAAAAAAGCTAATAAACGGCGATGGAGAATCTTTTTAAAAATCTTGCACGTGGCATCGGTATTCTGCTCCGAATTCGTCCTTGAAAACTTCAGAAACTCTCTCCAATGAAGCACTTGAATCGACTCGAAGATTAGCCAGTTATTTTTTTTCCGCAAATCTCGGAATCACTCAATTTTCCGAACGGCCATCGTGAAATGTTGATAAATATATGAGAAAATTAATTGCATAAGCGATGTTCAAATGGCGTGGGAAAAATAGAGAAGCGTGACATGTTTGAAACAATATCGACGATGTACTTACTGCAGCCGGCTTCGTCCGTGCCATCGACGCAATCGACGGTCATATCGCACCTCTGATATGCCGGCATACAATATGATGTATTGAAGATGTACTGTTCGCAGGAAAACTGACCGCTGTCACATTCCGGCGGTTCTGAGAAGAAAAAAAAAGGAAAAAAAATACAATTTCCTTGACAAAAAAATATTCAAAATTTATTCAAAGAATAAATATAAATTTTTCTTATTCTCTTAAAATTCTAATCCAAAGAATTTCAGTCTTTACGATCCTGAAGTCGTGATTATCAAAAAGATTATCTTTGCAGCTGCCCAATTTGGTGGGAAAAGAAGAACGGAATGAAAGAAAATAAAAACGACTATAAAAAAATGGCCAGAAGAATTGAAAAAAGAATAATTTTGGGATGTGAAACGCGATGGAACGAGTTGATTAATATTTATTCGAGATCTCCGGGACTCGAATAAAATAACAAGAGCGTGTATTTGTTTGTGAAATTTATAAATTCTTCCCACATTCATCAGAAATAGCGATGACGTATGAAATATTGCGATTACATATAAAGCGAGGTATTCAAGATTATGTAATAAAAAATGTGACAATTGGATCGGACGTTGCGTGGCGGAAGTTCATCACAGACTCGGAACTTGTTTTTTTTTTTGCACATTAGTAAATTTGAAGATTCCTTTCAATACGTAAACACCGGGGAATGTACGTCCGTGTATCGCATTCTATTGTATGTAATAACAATTTCGTAATCACGAGAGATATGATCGGTAATGATTCCGAGTGAGCAGCCAGTGCATTCGGTCTGTCTCCGGCGATTCCCAGCGCCCAAACGAGACGTTACGTATCCTCGTATAAGCAAGCAAGATAAACAACTTCACACAGATCGTTATTGATTATCGATGTATGGATGGTCGCGTGCTCGTCTCTTGGAGCTTATTCATCGTCACGTAAATGAATTGAACTTCCGTTGCGCGTACGTTTTATCAGCAACGACATTTCGAGCCGAATAAGAAGGTCATACGTGCTCAAATTTCCGTATGAAAATAATATATGTGTCGAATACAAACCGTTGGCAAAAAACCGAGACACAGATCGCGCTTCGGCACGCAGAATTCTTTTAATTTCTTCTCGCATAAAGGTTGGATAAAAAAATTTCATTCCCAGCGAATTAAAAGCCATTTTCTACGTTTTTTCCATCATCTCGGCTGTGGCATCTCAAATGTTCGTTTGCGAAATTTAATTATCGAATAATAAAGATTAAGAAAGACATGGGAAAAAGAATAAAAAGCTGTATCTTCGTCGTCATTCATTTCACAGCGGTGAATTACAACGATCTCGCGTCTCAATTGTTTTTTTTTTTGTTCATAATAACGAGCAGGGATGCTGAGACTCGAATAATCTCTCTGATAATGTCGACCCATCGTCTCTTCCCAATCGCTGAATATTTCTCTTGTTTTATATATGTATAGCAATTGTGTAATCCTCAGATTAAAAAACACCACAAGACTCTTGAGAAAATAAGGAGCGCCAGTGTGATGCTTCGCGATTATCATCGTCAGTTCAGTCAGCATATATAAACATTGAATGCTGCACAATCTCAATGAATTGTATTTATGCACGTATACTTGTGAAAAGAGTAAATATATGTAGAATGTACTTACTACACGAATGCATTTCGTCCTCGCCATTCTCGCAGTCCCTCTGATAGTTACACACTTTTAAAGCAGCAATACATTTTCCTTCGGGACACCTGAACATTCCATTGGAGCATGTAGTCCCGGGGAATTGGCCTGAAACATGAGAGCGCATAATTGAATGGAGACATATACGCGCACGTATGTAAATGTGACTGATTGAATCAGTGGAAAGCAAATTTTTACAGAGAGCCTGGACGTTTCCTTGGATACGGTTGATTGAAAAGGGGAAAAAAAATGAAAGACGAACGAGTGCTGAAAAAATGGGGAAAATAATTGAGCCAACTTGAAATTAATCGAGACAAAAATCGATTGCACATTAAATGTCTCGTGTACATCGAAATGTGCAGTGAATTTAAAGAAAGATGCGGGTGCTTCGATGAGCAATATTCCCTGGCGTGATAGGTGAAAGGTTCAATGTGCTCTCTCGGGGATTTAACCCTTCCTCAATGAACGATGAGCAACAGAAGGTAAATATGTATATAAATGTGCAAATATATAGAAATCGAAGTAACTGGTCGATGTGAAAAATGCCTGGGAATGAAAATGGGTTGGATCTATCGGGATTGGTGTAAAAATTTAGGAACGAGTTATATCGAAGCAGCGACGAACGAGTTTCGACTGGAGATAAGAATGTCAATTCCATACGCGATTGCCAATTGATGAAACCAACAAAATTGCATTTAAACGAGGAAAGAAAAAAGGTTTCGGATGTGGTGGTAAAATCGAAGATAAACCGGTCGTGGATTCACTCGGGCCAAGGAATCGTGTCAATAAGCGTCACTACGCGCTTTCAATATACATATAGCTCCGAGAACATCCGTGCCTGAGGTACGAAATAAAAGTTCCGCTATTCCGTACATTTATACGTCTCCACAAATATATACGTTTCTTTGGCCTACGGTCAGTGGTGCGCAATTTTTTTTTCTTTCCTTCACCCACTATTCCTTTACGATGGATCTTAACCGTTCGCTCGTAGAGAATCTTTCCGGATGGACTTTATACCGAAGAATATATATAAATTAATAATCCTAAGGTCAGACAAGGAGACATTGAGTCTTCTTAGTCCTTTAGCCACGTCCAATGAGAGATTCTTCACTCGAATCAAGTTTTTACACTTTCAAATGCTTCTCTTCGTGATCGTGCAATATTTCTTTGAAAATTCAATCAAAATCGATAACGAAGAAATTTTTTGATTATCTTCGTCCGTATCTTTGCGACGGTTTCATTTTTATTTCAATAAGAAAAACGCTCCCGTCAATTGGCCCCGATTGAAAATGAAGTTTTTCGTAATGCGTTGATATTACGTCTTCGCTATCAGGACTTGTGAGAAAACTCAACCTACGAGCTAGTGGTCGACAGCTTTTTAGAGGCGCGTATTCGCATCAAGAAAAATTCGATAGTTAAGGCACATTGATAACTGCAAAATGAAGTAGTTAATCTTAATAGAGCAGAAATACATCGCGCGATATCACACGCCATCAAATGCCGGAATTACGTCATTGCTCTAAAAAACCATGAAACATCGAGAGAGATACAATTTCATTAGAATTTATTGCCGGATTTTGCATCGATGAAAATAGACACTGATGTTCAGAAATTTTATTAAAAAATAGTTTCTCGATACGCGAGTACGAAATCGCAATAAGAAATTGAAATTCGATGTTTCCGATTTCCCAACAGAGTGAAATTTAATTCAATCGATTCGATTATTTAATTTTCAAATATTCAATTTTCCAAAATTTAAGTTGAAAAATCAATTCGAATTTAGTTTTATTATCATTTTTTTGTTACGTTCGATGTGGTCGATGGTTTCGTATCGACAATCTAGAACGAAAATGTGGAACGGGCCTGATCCGGGTTAGAGTTAAATCTTGCATAAAAAAAAAAAGTGACAGGAAGATAGTTGGAAATAATTACTATGCAATTTGGATGGGTAAAAAATGTGACTTTTTGTTCGTTAAGATCGAATGGTTCGAAAAACAAGCAAGATAATAACGTTGGACATAAATATAAATGACTATAATTATTCCAATTCGGGTACTCTTTTTATAGTCAACAGGACAGTTAGTCGAGCCTCGTAAACTAAGACACTCGATTCTCAGTTATTTCAAAACGTTCGAATCATTCTGACCCCCATTACCAGACATAAACAGGAGGATTATAACTCTCATATAGATCGGGTTCTTTTCATGGGAACAAGAAGATCCGCTCGAAAAGTGAGAGGAATCTTGCCAAATCGAGGCCTAGAATGCGAGCTAAACATCTCCACTAAAAACTGATAAATCCAGGCTCATAAAAAATCAAAGAACTTGCAAGCCGAGAAACGATTTGCAAGCAAAAAAAAAAATGGTATGCAAAGCGAAGAATTCGGGTCGGCTTATATTGTTACGACTCCCGATCCTTTTTTCCATCGTCTCCCGAATAAAAATTCTCCGAACACATCGGAAATTTTGAAAATTTGACAGCTCATACGTATTCGCGAGGATTCAACGGCGTTATGCATAAACCGATGAATCTCGAATTACGAGACCTTTTAGCCAGACGAGAAGACATTTCGTAAATCCTGAAGAAGGTAGAAAGTGCATCTCCCATGGGTAGACTGCGGTTGAAGAAGAACCAAACATTTCACCTTCGATCCGAATAATTCGCCCGAGCTCATCCTTTGGATTATAATGTCGAATGCCACCACTCGAGATATATGACTTCTTCTCTGTTTGATCCCTTATCGAAGGATGAAAGTTTCGCTGAGAGAATGGTAAGCACGATGGAAAAAAAAAAAAAACAAAAACCCAATAGAAGGGAACGAGGAAGAGCAGAAATTTGAAAAAAAAATGGCAGGGAAGATGGAAAAGGGAAAGGACAAGAGAAGCGAATTGTGGAAGCTCGTGGAAAACTCTTCAACGACAAGAAAAATGCACAAGGATAAAGAGGAGGAATAAAAAATCAGGGAGAAGAAGGAATGAGGAGAGAAAAAATGAGGAGGGGAAGGGAATAAAAAAGTGTGAAAACCACGAGACGAAGAAATAAGATCGAATAGGTAAGAATGGAGATCGTAGTGCGTATCGTTCGGAGTCTGGAGTTAGAGCGAGAGAAAATGTTAGTAGGTGGGGGACGAGACACTCGGGAGTCTTCCGAAGTGCAGCACAGGCTCTGAAACACGACGATGCGAACGAGGAACGAAGGCATATAGCCTGGGCTTTCGTGCCAGGCTGTGCTCCCTGGTACCACGAGCGAGAGCAACACGGAACGCTCGCGCACCAGAATCGCCCGCTACGCTCCGTGTGGCTTTACCTACTTCGCTTACCGTCGCTATATACTCCTCCATCTGTATGGGCCTTTAAATGCCAATAATCCCGATCTTTATTCTCCTCAAAACAAAACACACAAAACTAAACATAATCCCTCAGTTTGTAATCGAGTCACTCTGGAAAATACGAGAATACGAATTTTCCACCCAACTCGTTATTATTTTCGAACATTTGGTCTTGACCATAAAACGATTGACTCTTGCGACCCAAAAACTAAATAGACACGAACATTTTTCATGGTTCCCAAAATTTAATAAATAATTAAGGGAAAAAGCATTTTCCGTTGAATCTAAACGTTGCAATCTTCAGAATCATGTTTTTCAATGAGAATCGAAATTAAGAGTTGATACTTGGAATAATTTGAGAGCATCGAGTTTTGTTTAATATTGGCTCACGTGACTAATCGACTTTCTGTATATTTTTTGACGTTTCTCGTCCAAGCGACTAATTATCCAGAAGTTCTGTAAATCTCTAGAATTCTCGATGTCCGGGTAATCGATTTATTGGGAGTAAATTACGAATTAGGATAATTGATTATTTATGAAGACGCTCTCTCTCCCTGGATGATCGGAGCTTGTTGAAACTGCCGTTAGGCATGTAATAAAAGACACAGCGATGAAGAACTCCCCGGGACAACGGCACGGTATATAACCTGATAGTCCCTGATTCGCCAAGTATTTTTATTTTATGTTTTACTGCTCGTAACGCCGATATTTGGGAGCACAATTTAAAAATAGCTGACGTCGCGGCAGCATTCTGGAAAGCATATGGAATACATTTTTCCTACGTCAGCACATTATTCTTCATGAAGAAATGATTATAATTGAGCAATTACCCGATGTAATGACCCACACTTCATTGTACCCCAGTTCCGACACAATGACACATGGATTCGGAATTACAAAGAGCGTGGAGAATTTTTTTTCACAAGGAAGAAACAAAAATTAAACCCTACCAATTTTTTCAAAATATTCTTCATTTTTTTTCATTTATTTCTCACGGTTTCTCAATCACAGCGCGAGACAACCAAAAAAAAAATATTTTTCGTTCGGCTATCGATATCTTTTCGTCACTTCAATGAAATCCGCTGTAACAGCCAAAAGTTACGAAAGTTCCATCGCATAACCCCATTCCTTGTGCGAAAAAAAAAAACGAGCTCGTTGCCTAAATTCATTTAAAGTACCCACGTGTTTGTATATGGGGCTTTCCATTAATCGAGACCCAGTTTGATTTCTTTTATAATTTCCCTCCTCCGAAAATAATGGACAAAAAAAATCGAATCCTACCAAAATTTTTAATTGAAAATAAAAACATCCAGATAATTGTGTGGAATTTCGAAGACGCATGAAAAGTCACGCTCGTCGAGTTTAAAATATATTTCGGATATCCATTTTTTAATTTCATTTTCCCTGACCTGGAGAACGACGATCCGGATAATAAATGACCCAATTACTGTGAATTTCTCGTTACTTTGATTATCCACGTTGCGACTGAAAACTTTTGCTTTCTAGAACGAGGTGGAATATTTCATTTTTATCAAATTGAGCGCGTGAATGAAAAAATAGTCGATTCAGCGTGGAACATTCCATATATTTGTATGCAGCGTCGGACCCTTGCGCAGATTCGTCTCTCTCTTGCTCTTTCTTTCCTTCTCTTCGTTTCTCTCTGCATCTCTCTCTTCTATGTACAAACTGCTTCTCTCATAGAGGAAAGCATGCTGGCAACATCTCCGCTCACAAGGCATAACGACATTCTACCCGACAACCCAGTTTTACCATAGGCACATACCCACACACTTCTTGCTTATCGTTACTTCATTGGAATAATGGGCTTCGACCCCATGGAGCTGCACTTCGTTTTACGTTTTTGTTAAAAAAAATAAAAATAAAAAATCGTCAGAAACATTCGTGACGTTTGTGTACGTTCCGCCAATACAATAAGTGGAAACGAAATGAAATGTGAATCGTGGCAGCGAAACAAAACATTGCTGTTATGTTTTTTGGCAGTGCTACGCGATCTCTGAATGTGTTACTCACTTTACAAGAGGGTAGAACGTGTCAAGAACGATAACACAGCGCGTGACACTTTTACACGCCTCGAAACTTTTTTACGAGCCTTTTCTGGTAATGCAGAAATAATTAGTGCTCGTCGAAAGAAGCGACGACTAGAAAATCAAGTCCAGAAAAATACCACACTGCGTTATCGTGCTTGGGAATCGATGAAAAACTAAAATCCCGAATAAAAGGCTTTTGACAATATTTTTCACATTGGGCCTCAGTTTAAAAACATTGGCATTGAACTATTGTCGATGCCGTAACAATGACCACCCTACGAAAGGAATTAAGCATCGTCTGTTCTCCTTAACAATAGGGCTTGGACACAATATGAAGAGATTGATAAGAGTACGTGATCTTTCTTGTGCATTATCTCTCGTTTCACGAGACATTGGGTCAACAATACGAATAAAGGCTTCATAATGTGTTGGTTATTCTCTTACGCATGTCCCTGTCCCGATTTCGATGCAGTCTCGTTCGCATGAAGAGCGAGAGGAAGACAGAAAGAGAGGAAGATTATTGGACAAAGATCTAGCGTAGATCGCGAATTGTAATGAAGACTCGACGGGGTTTTATTCACTTAGACGGCGGCCAGCTGTGGTACGATGACATCGAGACCACGCTGCATATTTCCCTACAAATGTAAGGGGCATTCCGGACCAACGTACATATTTTCGAAAGCAACATTAAAAACACTAGACCGTCCGAATTGATGATGCTGAAGTTTGCATCGTTGGAATGCATCGAAATATATTTATTTTCATTGATAATTTGTTCAATTTTTAAAATGACCCGAATTTCTCGAGCCGATATATTTCTATGGGGGCAAAAAATGTTTCTTTAACCATCGCAATTCAATTTCTGAATATAAGTAATAGGCTCTGGCGAAATAAAAAAGAATTTTGCTGCATTCCAACGATGGAAATTTCACTATGATCCGAATTGATGCAACAACCATTTTTACTCGTTTTTTGACCAAATTCCATCGTTCCTAAACCATCAACATTTTTAACGAGCTTCTAGGAAATTATTGATTGAGGTCTGAATCTCCTTAGTACGTCAATCAGGTATTTTCTTGTTTTTTGTTTTTCTGTCAATTTGATCAGTTCACCGGTTTTTACTGCCCTTTCCGGAAAGTGTGTTCAGGGAATTCTCGGTGAGCGCTATACCCTTGTTTCTACAGACGTAAATGACAGCTTCATTGTATGAAACGCAGAACGGATAAGAGGAAAGAAAATGGTTACGAAACGGAGCGAAAAAACGAATGATAAGAAAATAATTTCTCTGTAATACACAGGGAAGTATAAATATAAAGGAAGGAATACCGAAACGAGAATAAAAGTTGACCCGAACAATCCTGGATTGTGTGAATGTTGAAACGAGAGTATAATTAAGACACATTAGGGTTGTACGGAAGTTGGACGACAAGATCTGCAAATATGTCTACCTAAGCAATACTAATTCAAGCATAATATATATTTACTACAAGGAGCACGTATATACTATTGTAAATAGGTGTACAACGTTGAGAACGTGAAATTTGCTCGTTTCATAGAAAGTGGCGCGATTCCGTACACGGTTGTTGCCGCAATGGAACTCGTTCATCACCCGTTCTACTCGGAAAATTTATACGCGATCTATATTCGTATGAATATCTTTTTTGGCACTTCCTACAAGTTTCATGCGAATGTAAGCGCGACGACGTCGTAATATCAGCTTTTTTACGTATTTGGCTACATTTCATGGGTTCGCCGTTAATGAGTCTCGCAATTAAGACGATAAAGTACAAAACAACGCGAATCAATCGATGCATCGATCTCGAAGGTACTTCCATAATGTTCGACAAGTTTCTAAGCGACGTCTCCGAATTGCATAAGCGAGACTCACGTACGCATGTACTATTTATGTTTCTTTATCTGCGATGATTAAATGATAAGGTCATATATTGAGTTTTCATTATGGCTTGGATTCGCGTCACACGTCCTTCGACGAGAAAATAATCATTTTCGTCTACCCACAGCGATATGCAGTCGCCACGATTTCTCGTCTGCGCGAGTATTGCTTCAGATTGAAGAATTATTCAGGCCTCTCGATTTTTCCAGCCCATCACACTGCGAGAAATTTTCAACCATTTTTTTAAATTCTCCTTCATATTTCTCCGGAAGAAAAAGAGAATGCTTATGAGTCAATGAAACGACTGCTCGTTTCATTCTGAATGACCAGATCAAAACATGTTGATACTTGGACGAATAAAAAAAAAAAAAAATCACTGCGATGTTGCACGTAAGAGAAGGAAAATTGGAGCAAAAGCTTTCCGCTCGTTTCAGTGGTTTCTTCTTCCTCTTTCCATGATCGAACTGCGAGGAAAAGTGTAACGAGGCCCACAGTGAATCGTGAATCAGAAGGAAAGAGAGCGAAAGAGCGGATAGACGGAGAGAGTGACATTGCGATGAGAGATGTTTGTGAATCGGCACGCCTGCAGCTAATTAATTCAAATACCCATGTTTTATATACATTGATAATTCTGTAACATTACGAAGATTATCGAAGCACAAGATTCCTCTGTAAAGAGTAATAATCTTTTGCCAACCCCATGCAGTTTTTTTCTGGCATTTTATACGAAATGACATATCATTGACATAAAAAGTATATAGCTCGTTAATTATAACCGCAAATCCGTTGATTCAATCTCATTAGAATTGTGATTTATTCATTCGACATGAATTCACTTAAAAACTTGGCTGTTCGTGAAAAAATGTTTTTCTCTGCATTTCCAATCGTTGGCAAGTCGTTGACGAAGTCTCTCGTTAATACATAAATATATATTCGTTGATGGCTGTTTCTTTCGAGATGAAAAGTGCTCTCGGACGTCTGTCTCTATACCAAGAGTTATTTGTGAGTGTATTTGTAAGCAGACGTCTCGGTGCACGCTCGAAGAAACACATAATCGTCAACGAGAGGAAGTGGCCGAGTGAGCATTCTGTGGCCAACTGAAATTGGAGTAACCTTATAATATGTCTCGTAACCTCTCCACAATACACGAGGGATAAAACGACGACGATCCGGTACGTCAACTGAGTTATAATAACCTTTGCCTACACGCACGCACACGCGCGTGTATAACGACATATATAGCTGACAGGAACAAGTTCAGAGGCTCCTCGAGAGTCTTCTCGAGAGCTCTCGTCTCTCTCTCTCTCTCTCTCATTTTCTCGATCTCCACATCGCGCTCATCATCCAGACTCCGAAACCAGCTGCAAGCATTGCCAGCAAGTTGGATTCTTTACCAACAGGTATTTCTCTCGTACACAGTGTCATTCAGAATATGAGGATCTCTTACGACTGCCGCACATTTTATTCAAAGTCCTGCCCACTCGTCGTGGGATTTGACGTTACGAACAATCTTACGAGAAAACATTATAATCCTGTCTGAGTTCGTCGATTTCAAGCGTTCAAGATTTCAGCTCCATCCTCGGAATTGCTTAACAATCGTCATCGAAAATTCTTGAGAGGCATTAATCGACGCGATCCGTTAATTCTGAATTACCCGGTATTGACACATGCACGTGGACAGAAACAGGAATGAAGCGAGGTCAATGACTCTCTGGGCAACCTCGAAATTTTTACTCTATATAGATCACCCTGCACCTCAGATCGCAAGTTATTCATATCAATGACTCTGAAGTTTGCAGCGTTGAGATTCAACAAAAAATGTGTGTTTTTTTTTAAAATTAATTATAATTAATTTATAATAATTTATTATTATCATTGATTAATAATAATAATAATAATAATAAATATTATTATTGATTATTATTTTATTTTGTATAATTAACGACGCAAACTTCAACATGATCTCATACGATACATATGTCGATATCGATGTATAAAAATGTTTAATCGAAAAAATCGATAAAAATGGATACTTCGATAAAATGGACTGATCATCGTGAGAATCCTTGACGTTTTTTCACATATGGTGAGTTGATAGCACAATTGAGTCTGACGAGAAATTTTGGCCGAAGTGGAACATCCTATATATGGTTGACGAGAGCCCTGACCACAATGCTGTCTATACGGGAATTGCCTGCTAGCACATAATGCCGCCAGCTGCATCATCAAGATTCGAGGCAAGTTGAACGCACGATATTTTCCTTATTCGACTAAAATTTCCAAATAGAGCCCGAGACGGTCTTTGCAAATTACAACATTGCTTCACTTCTTTTTTTTCTTTTGAAATAACGAAAATAAAGACTATCGCAGACGCGAGCATTTTATTGTTCGACTCGAGAGAACGAGGGATTTTCACGCGCGACGTTGTGACACGAATATCCATTTTTGATGACGTACAACAAATATTTTGTTTTTAATTAGCTCAATAAATAACCAACGACAAATAAATCAATATCTCTTGGCATCCTAAGAATTATATTGACACGAAAATGTTTATTATTACCGAGCCTCCCAATTCGACAAGCAAATTACCGATATTTATTCACCTGTACAATTTTGTAATTCCTTTACTATGCATACGTATGTAAATCTATAGACATGTGGACATCCTCGAGATAATAGACGTCAAGGATCTTAATAGTCTCAGCCTCAACTCCTCTCACTCCAGAGATCTCAGCCCGTGGGCATGAGCTCTTCAACGCCGAATAGACCGAGCTCGACAATAATAATTCTGAGTCCTCCGTGTACTGGATACAAATATATCGATATATCACAGCGTTCGCTCAAACCCAAACTCGACTCGAGCGAAATGACCGATGGAAATGATATTCGTGGATCCGTTCAACATAAATTATCGGATATGTATGCTTTTCATAGTTTTATGTCAGACTGAAGTCTCGATATTATCGTGTAGCCTTGGGCGACTGTTGACGGTCTATTCAGACTGGAGAGACGTACAGAAATAAAAAGAAACGTCTAGGCCTCTTTTGTACAAACTTTGCATTCTGATTCATGGGTTTTTCGGACGACCAATCGTTCTCTCGATTTAAGGACAACGAAAACTTGTGTTTGCAATTTATTCCTCGCCGAGATTTCGTACAGGAAATTAAAAATTCGTTGCATTTTTTTTAATGACTCGCCACAATTTTTACTGTAAAGAGAATGAAAAGGTGGAATTCTCATGGATCTCAATAACATTTTTAGTATAAAATCAAAGTGTAACTCAAATTCAAAAAATTGCAGATCTCGTGGGTACTAAATATCTTCATACTTGTGGATAAAATAGATGCAAATGAATCGTTGGGTAATAACAGAATTTCAACAATGGAAATCGCTGTCTGGCAGAAAAAATTTCCCTCGGCTAATGAGCCGCTCCAAAGAAACTATACCTGACTCTCTCTCTCTCTCTCTCTCTCACTCTTCCCCTCTCTCTCCCTCAGCAATTAACCCGAGCGTCGTTAATAGGAAAATATATGAGCGTCGTTTCTAAAAGATGGCGCGCAGATACTGCCCTTGCATTGACAATTCTCCTTCGAGGAAAAGCGACGACTATACATAAATTCTCCATTCATTCGTTACGATGATAATGCACGTAAAAATTCATTTCAATTAATAATGACTTAAGTGCAAAATTGCATTTGTCAGCAGCCGATTTATCGTGCGTCAGAGTTTTTCCAGGTCCTTGAATACCGGCAGGAAACTCTGATCCTCCTCGATTTTCTACGAATCTCTAATCATTGACGTTGCTCATCATCTCTCCGAAATTCAAAACGCTACGAAAATTATTTTTCCCTGGACGGAGCGGATTTGTGTGTATGAATTTGTTGGGGAAATTAGTGGAATTAGGGTGATGGTAGTTAAAAGAGGTAATTCGTCTGTATACATTTCCTTGCGGAATTTAGTTCCAGGATCATTAGCCAGGATACCATCGGATAAGGGACATGAGACACCAAAACTACGACACTACAAGTTCCCAAGTTTTCTGCTAAACAACAGATTCATGGAAAGAAATAAAAGGCACACTTTCCTCGTTATTTACTTTCTTGATCCATTACGTGCTCCATGAGAAAAAAAAAAGAAAAAAAAAAAAAAATTCGGAACAAGGATTTCGAGAAGAAAAAGGCATGTGATATTTTTCTTGCAACACGAAAATAGCCGTGACTTTCTTTCCTCCGGGAATTTGGAGTCGGCAATCTGCTCTCTTGGTTTTCGAAATATGGAGCAAGTATGTCGATGCTTTTTTCTTCGTTTGAATGGAATTTTTGAGTTTCGGTGAATTTTTAAAGCTCCACAGTGGATGAAAATCGATATTGCTCCGATTGACGATCTTCGTGATTCTCTATGGAACGAGTTTCATGATTCTGACATTTGCAACGTTGAGATTCAACAAAAAATTCTTTTCCATCAATTATTTATTGAATTTTCGCATTTATGGCAATTTTCAGAGTCTATTTAGTTTTTGGCTTGCAAGAGAAAATTGTTTTAGTCTCCCGACCAAATATTGCTAAATAATGACGAGCCCTGCTCAAGAAAATAAACAGAATTTCGTTGCATTCTAACGATGCAAACTTCAGCGTGATACAAGTTCAGGGGTTTTGGGCTGAATAATGACTAAGTACATGCACTTTCGCAGGAGATATTGAAAAATACGGAGACAGAGACGCGAAAATGCATATGAATTAAAAAAAAAAACAGAAGTGCCTTGGAGCCTTCGTACTGGGAGAGATGTGAGCATAGAAAAAAATAGGTCGACACCGATTCATATGTATACTTGTTAACATTTTGCGAGCAAGGATTGCGAGTTGCGAGTACGATCGAGAGCGCTATAAAGATGGGGCGGCTCGTCATCGTCGTGGGAAAACTTGGCAGCTTTCACCCACGAGATCATCACGACCGCTATAGGATTTGCTTGTCTCGCGACGACTTTAGCCTTTAAACAAAGTTATTTGGCTCCTCCATGTGTATAGACATTGGTCGGGGGGGCTGGCAGTTGTGGCTGGAACTTTTCAGTCAAGACTCATGCAGCGGATAGAGAAACGTGCAAGTAAAAATAGCCATTTTCTCACAACAACTAATTGGCACTCCCGGCTCATTCTCCCTCTGCCCCCGTCGAGAGTAATAAATACCAATGGAAAAATGACGATCGAAAAAAAAAACTGAGAAAATAAAATGTATTCGCAATGGATCGTTCGATCGAAAAGTTGGCGCATAATTTCATTTTCTCGCTCGTTTCTAAACTTTGACTGAAATGGCAACAATCCTGCTGCTGCTCAAGAACGTTCGCGCAAATGATAGTCTCGCGGCTCGCTCGAGTGGAGCAAAAAAACAAATTCCGGCAATTCGACACGATGACTTGCCACTCGTCATTTTGTTCGGGATATTATCAAAAAGGAATATCGAGAGGATGTCAAATCGGGAGTTACGTAAGCTGTTGAATGAACGAGCGGAGCGATTATGAAGAAAACATAGTCAAGGCTCGTTGTTCTTGTTTGCCAAAACGTACGAGTCGGTGGTCGAGTACGCGATGAAATATGTCAAGCTAAGAAAATAATGAGCTCGGAACATTGAGAACTGCCAAAAATCGAAAAACCAATTCAGGACCCACGCGTGTGTAAATCGAATCATTTTAATTGCAAGGATATGGGACTCGGTAGAAATGACGCGAGTGCATCAGCTGCTGATATCGCTGATACGAAATCGTATTCGCATTCATATCCGCATGACGCCGGAAGTCAACACTGAGGACATGCAATAATCCTCAAATTATTTAAATTAATAAAATTTTCATTATGGTCCCTCGGATTTACAATTATTATTAAAATTGATTACTATACGCAGTTCACAGCAGATGGATCATGCTATAATAGCAGAATCCCCGTACACCGGTCTCGAAAGTGCATCATTATACAGAGTACACACCAGATTCGCAAAATTACCGCAGCTATGCGTGGCTGAATCACAACGCTCCCTGGTTACATGTACCCGGAATGCGTGCATGCTCGCAGGGATTACGTGCCAGTGCAACGTCATGACGAGAGCCCGAAAGATATCATTTCAAGTGACAACACACGGGCTCCGCAACGTTCTCGCTCTCTCGCCCATCTGTATACGCGTGTGTGTTCAATAAAATGCTCGAACGAGTGATATTATTTTTTGTATCACATCGATATTTTTTAAAAGCTGTCTTGTAGCCAATTATCATTTTAATTTCGATGGTTTTTCAAGCGATAAACTTTGAGAATTATTTTTACGATAAAAAGTTGACGGTCTCTGCGTGGATCGAGTAAAATATTTTTTTCTTCGCCAAAGCTCGTTATTTCAATTCAGAATTTAATTTTGGTAAAAAAACGGTCGATCTTTAGGCCCAGAATAATAGATCAACTCGAAAAATGTGGATAATTAAGAAAAAATTTTAAATCGTCAATAAAAATCAATATTTTTCGCTGTTCCCGGACGTTGCGAACTTCAGAATCATTCGGCATTGAATTACTTGTATGTTAGCACCCTGGGCTGTTTAACTCGGAACAACACGTGTATATAGATATAAATTTCGTGGACATCCAATTGTGACGTAAATCTGGACGCTGCGACAGATAAATTGCACCGCAAAAGTCATACGTATATGTATCGTGTGCGAAGGCATATGCACATACAGAATGCACGATTTGACCTGTGAATTATGATGAGTTTCTCGTCGACCCTTTTCACAATCTCGGGCCAATTTTTTTCAACTCGCTTGTCTTATCCGCGAGATAAAATGCAGCTAATTAAATTGACTAATTACTCGCGAGATATTTAATTAGCCAATTATTCATACGTCTGGTGAAACGATGAGAATAAATCCGTGCTATTTCATTCGAGTTCGTAGCATTGCGTGTCAAATATCTTTTTGACGAAATGTCACGAGCGTCCTCGACGACTCATTTATTTTTGAGCGATTAATTTTGCGATAATTGGCAGAAACATCTACCGGATTACTATCGCGTATATGACGCGTTTCTAACGATGGCCCGTCTCATTATCACACGCATTGATGATTTTCAAAAAGACGAAATCCTCGCTGCTGGACGTACAGGATCGTCAAAGTAATTTCGTGAGATTTACGAGTCGGGCCAGAGCCTGAAACTTTGAAGAGAAAATTGAACGGGAAAATTGAAACGTCTGCAGGAAAAAATAAGCTGACCGTCTGACCGGAAACGAATTTTACGAGAATTTAATGAAACTTTAATTGTAGAAGTAGATAAAGCTTTCCGAACGGTTAATTATTATTTTTCAAGCCAGATAAAAGTTTCCACAGTATGAATTCAAAAATCAAAAGTCACCGCACGTTTGAGTAGCGAGCGGAATTAATTTTGAGGATAAAAATAAAATCTGTCCTATTTGCACGAATATTGCAGCGAATACCCATCGAGGAATATTTTCGAAAGTGCAAACAAGACAATGTTCAAATATTTGTTGCCTAAAAATACATTTTGCTCGGTGGCATAAAAGTTTTCGAGATTTTAAGCAATCTTCGTGGGATGCAACGATTTCGTGTATTTTTTTACTGAGCTCTGACAAAATGTTGACGAGATACGTAATCATTTTTACGTGTGTCAAGGATCAACGAACTTTCGTTTTCATCGTCCAGGTTATCTCGTGAGTTTATAAAAACAATTTAATCGTGTAAATACATAATTTTTTTAAAAAAATGAGTTTCCCATGAGAATTTCGAAAGGAAAATTGGATAATTACAAGAATCCTCAATTATTCAATTTTCTAAACGACCAAATCTTCCGACCGATGGAAAAGATCGGTCGAATTTTTCAATAAATCTTCGAGCCAAGTTCTCAGACAACAATGGAGTATTCATGGGATTTGAATAATATCTATGGGACGAAAGAAGATTATGAAAATTGGATCGACAGGCGGAGACCGTGTTAAATAATTTAATCGAGGCGTTTTCTTTTTTTTTCGAATGAGTAAAACCGAATTACGATTCGAAAAACGATGATAGGAAAACGCGGTGTCAGAAAGAGAATGAAAAAAATGCCGATTACAATTTAATGATGGTGCATGCGTGGTGTCGGTCGAGAAAGAGGCAGAGAAGTGTTGGCTTCGATATATAGAGAGTTCTCGTATGTTACACAGGGAGAGTCGCGATCGGTACACACGGGACCATTGGAGCCACGGTCCCGCTATACGCGGTCGCCCGCTAGTCCGAGGTGAATGAACCTCGGCCCGCCTACTGACTTTACCTGCCCGACGAACCTTGCTATCTCATCCTACAAGAGAAGAGCCACGAAACGTTGCGGTGACTCTTTCTCTTTTCCATTCTCCGCCTTTCTTTCTCTCTTTATCTTTCAACTTCCTCGACTTAACAATTTTTCTCTCCATCTTTTCTATCTCCTCTTTAAACATGTTCCTTCCTCCTCGCCTCCTTCCCTTTCTTTTCTATTTATTTAGTACATACCCACACACTCTCACCACCTTCAAAATAACGATTACACGTCACGTCGCTTCTCATTCATATCCACGAGTTCCGCAACATTACAAGACAATTGGTAATCAAAGTCAAAAGACTGAGAGCGAGGGAGACGGAGATGAAGAGAAAGAACCTGATCGGCCGCCGAAAGTTCATGAACTTTCGGCGGCCACTGAGGTGACTACTACGATCCAATTGACCCAAATTAGTCCTCCCATTTTTTGAATCATTTCTACGAACTCTCGGGCGTCAATGGACGGCCGCATCGGGAAAAAAATTCTGCAGCCACAGTATTTCGTGGAAACGAGCAAAAAAAAGCGTAAAAAATAATTCCGGAAATGCATATTTTCATTCGAATTTTATATTTTTTCACATGCCTCAAGTTTCCATGATTTTCGAGTTTAAATTCAATAGCCCGGGCCGAAAAACGCTCGGAGCGTTATATTTCGGGAGAAAAATAAAATATTCGGTAATTTTCCATTTGGAAATGATCTCTGGGTCAACCGGAAGATCATTGTACCGTCGTCAGGAAGTAAGCAAATGTGTGCATCCCACATCGAGGACACGAGTATACCGACCGAGCTGGTGAATAGAGAGGAAGAAAAAAAAAGAAAAAAAAAAAGCATGTTCGTCGAACGCTCGAAGGCTTTCCCGGTGAGCTGTAACGTCGTGGCAAATATATTTTGTTTTCAGCTCGGGCTTCACGGTCACGTATATCGAGAGAAAGAGAGACCACGGTTGTTGAATAGAAAATCGACCACGCTTGGGCAGTGGGGAGGATCGTCGAGAGAACTCGTGGGATTACCTTCGTTTAGTTTGGTCGTAAAAAAAAATCAGGCGAAAAAATTACAATACGTCTAAAAAAAATGGACGGAAAAATGTACACCATTGTAAATTTTCATAGCGTCATGGAATGTTAAGGAACGAAGAAACAAAGATTCTCCATGCACTAACAGCGAATGAAGTTTCTGCAATTAAACTTTTCGAGTTATATGTTTCCGAGGTATTCACAGAGCGATATTCGAAACGTGTCCTGGTTTCCAAGAAAATATCACGAATTGTCATGCTCTTGAAAAATGATTCGATATCTTTAGTGTTTCATACCAAATCAAGGAAAAACATGTTTGGAAATTATGTCAAATGGAATTTATCTCCGCCCGAGTAATTATCGATAACAATAATCAATAATTCGAGTCTCACGAGAAGTTTTTACAATCTTCGCCTTGAGAATTCTCCAATTCTTCGTCTGACATACCAAAATACAATGGAATCTTCCAATTATGTAAATGCCCATCATCGTAAAAATGTCTAATCAGCTGGCGAAACGTTGGAATGCAAAGAAAAATTTATTCATTTATTTAATTGTTTTCAAATTCAATTAATTAATATTATAATTTAATATGAATATATTATATATCTTATATATAATAAATATAATAATATAACAATAAACAAATTGAATAAATTAATTCAATCAATTTAATAATTAAACAAAATTTAATTAAAAAACTATTGATGATGATGATTTAATTTTCACATTTTTTTTCCCGCGAACCACAAATATCTTATGGGTTGCGAAAATCGATCGCAACGATAGAATTTCGTTGCATTCCAACGATGCAAACTCCAACGTCACGAAGAAGCAGCAGATCGGAGGTAAAATGAATAATAAGAACGCGCCTCTCTTGAAAAAAAATAAACGGCGCACGGATTTGTCGATTGGATGATGAATTGATCGGACACCCTGTATGTGGGATAAAGTGCACGCGCGTGAGTTTATGCCGCGTGGCGTTAAAATCAGGACGCATATCGTGCCAACCCGGACGCTTTATATATAATATACACATTAATGACTTTAGGCGATTAGTAAACGTACGCATGTATAAAACTAATTGTAAATCCTGACGCGTCGGAATCGCGACTACTTAAATATGCCAAATATCCGGGCCGGATAATCTTTATATATTAACGAAGCAAAATCGTCACCGGCGTGTGTACAACGAGGAAAGGATTTAATGAAAAAAAAAAGGAATGGACAACTCGACATAGCAGCAATGCGAGTCTCATGAGTTAATTGTGACTTTTAATGCTTCTTGTTTCTTATACGTATTATTATCGAGGTCTCCGATGTTGTCTTCAAGGATACGATGTGCATGCCATCGAAAGTAAAAGATTCGTATGCAACAATAATCTCTGATCGTTTGTTTTTTTTTTCAATCATGCATCGTCGTAGCAATTATCGAGTGATGATCAAATTTTCGATTCAAACGTGAGACGAAAGTCATTATTTCGAGCAAATTAAAATTAACCACGAAATGCTTCGTTAATATGACGTTGAAGTTCGATCGCATCGTCGAAATTCAACGAAGACATGAAGTTCGCTTTCTCAAAGTTTGCAACTTTGAGATTCGGCGGAAAATATGTTTTTTTCATTAATTATTTATTGAATTTTAAAAAGACTAATTATTTTTTCAAGCAGGGTGCGAAATTTTCGGAAAGTATTCGTCAAAAATAGTGGGCCAGACTTTTTTGCCATTCGGGAGCTGAATTCGGTTGAAAAAAATGAAAAAGTGGATTAATTATGAAAATAATGATTGAAAAATAAATTTTTCGTTTTTTTCCGATAACACAAACTTCAGTATCGTTCGTTAATTGTCGAATTATCGAATTAAGTAGACATTGACAAAAACGAGGACATGAAATTTGATGAATGAGAAAAGCGCTTGATATGCACGCGTGAAACGTGTGGAAGACGAGTCCAAGGAAAAGGATGTATGTGTGGATATATGTAGGTCACTGTGCTGCCTCGGAATGAGCTTTTTGTTCGGAGAGCTGTGCGAGGGTTCCGAGCACATCGTGTGTACGAAGGGAATCGCCCGGCACATATGCCATAGAGTATTCAATACAAATCGTACGATGTATAAAAGCATCTGGGCTTATTGAGAGTTCTCAGTAAAGTGTCATCTGATTTGTCGTCTTCTGGTGCATCGCTCCAGTCGATAACGCGTGCATCATGCATTCTTGGGATTAAAACTCTCTCCTAATAAGCGTCGTCCCGGATACTTGATCCTAAATTACTCCGAACAATGGATTCGAATGAGCGATTCGATAGAGCCTCGCAAAACTGCGCCAAAACGAACTGCTGATTTTATTATCAACTACGTAACTTTCTAACCCTCGCATCGATCGAATCAACCGATAGAATCCATTAAAACTTCCTTCTTTCTCAATGTAGGAGAACGTTCGTCATTTATTATTCGGGATCGATGTTTCCTTATTGAGTTATTTACGTTTTTCCTTATAATCTTAGTGCATGATAAATAAAACCCCCTCCGAGCGTTGAATTTATGGAGAAGCACGTGTAATCGTAGGGAGAGAGAATCCGATGCTCGCACTCGACGCCATTCGAGGCTTTTGTCAAGAACTCTTCCCTCATGAACGTCGAGGACGATAAAAATATTCAAGAACTTTGTGCATACAGTCTCAATTTTATTAACACAAGCATCAAACGTTTGCTTATGAAAAAAAAAAAAAAAAAACAGACGAGAACAAAACTTAATAGCTGCGACGAGTTTGTTCAATGCCAAGGATTTCTCACCTTCTCCTTCAGAGGGGAGAATATCAGACAGACATTGAATAGCACACCTTGAAGCCGCTGATACGCACCTGATACTATATCCCAGTCGCCTGGTGCGTATCGCATACGAGCGAACGAACGCACAAGAGAGAGAGAGAGAGAGAGAGAGAGAGAGAGAGGAAAAAAAAGAAATCATCACTTTCCAGGCTTGTTTGTATTTCGTGACAGTCCGGAAAGGAACGTTTCAGAATAAAGAATAAAAGAGAGCGCAGCGATAAAGTGTGACGAGTTAATCGTCAATCGTTTTCCTTGCCCTTGGTCGTCTCAAACGAAAAAAAAAAGAACAAAATTCCTCGGTGCTGGATTCTTTCCGAAGGGTCGCTCTGGGCTGAGCTCACATTTATCAGATTGGTTAAACGATTTTTTGTCTTCTCCTCATGTCGGTGTGTGGCTGATGCGCTTTGATCGATGTTTCTGGAATGTTAAAGGCCCTTAAAATAAAGTTGAACAGTTTCCGTGGAAATTCAATTGGAAGGAAAACAGTTATCATTTTTTTTTCCGACCGAAAAGATTTTTTGTATCGCCTACTGTCTTTCTCGCTATGGGTCAATGGGATTTTGAAGCTGGTAATGTTTTCAGCGAGTCGGACGAAGGTCCGGGGGGAATAAAGATCAACAGGTGTGTCGGCGATGGTTTATCATCGACCGGTGAGAAGGTCTTTAAATTTTTTCGTCAGGTAACTCGTCACCGGAATCGTTTGACACGCTAAACCATCAATTATCGAAGTGGGCCATGAAAAATAATGAAATGTTTTGTTTTTTTTTGCTATATTTTTATTGTTCGAGTCTCTTTGGAATCGGTCGAGCGCGTATATCCACGACGGCCAATGAAGAAGGACCACAAAGTCGACTAATGACACACGCGTGTGGCATCGAACGTGTACCTCGTCTACCTGGTTCGGGGCACTCGATTCAAACACATATACACGCGTGGATGTTCGATATTATATATGGCAAGTCCCGCGGGCCGTACGGACATTTTAAGTTTCCTCGTTATTCCGTTCTATGTTTTTCTCCGGTGGTTCGACGAGACGCCGTAGTGAAAACCGGTTTTTAGTCTTGAAAGACTCTCCCGTTCCACGGGAGCTCTGAAAATCCAACGAGCGGGGTCACGAAATATACATTTGTATACAGCAAGACGACTCCAAGACACGCACTTGATATAAACCAGATTGGGCAAGATGAAATCATGATTTTTCTCAATTCTCTTTTACTGCGCCAACTCCGCGCTCCGTGCGGCATCTCCTTCCCGATGAATTCCTCCACTATTTTTCATAACTTGGCAATCGCGAGAAGTCATTGAATTCCTTTTTGATGGACCATTCTTTCTTCCGAACTTCGGAGGAATGTGTGCCCAATCACGTGATACTATCCCCACAGGATATGCAGCTCCGCTATGATTATGAACTTTGCACCGTTGAGATTCAAAGAAAACTGCCAATTTTCCATTAATTATTTATTGAATTTTGGAAATTATGGCAATTTTGCGTGTCCATTGAGTTCTACCGTCCATAACGATACTGAAATTTGCATCCTCGAAAAATTTATTTTTCAATCATTATTTCGATTATTAATTTACTTTTTTCCATTTTTTTTCAGTAAATTCCGATCCCGAATAGGAAAAACGTCTGTCTCTCGATGTCCGACAAATACTTTCCAAATATTTGGTCATTTGCTCAAAAAAATAATGAGTTATCGTTGCTGGAAAATAAAAACGTGCCTCGCGCAAAAAAAAAACAGAATTTCGTTGCATTCCAACGATGCAAACTTCAACATGAAGCTCCGCTTGCCCATAAAACAAAGTCAGCGTGACGTTGGCGAGTGTGAATAAAGGCTTCGCGGCGCATAAACACAATATAGCTCGGTAAATATTTTTTTTTACACGCGAAAATGTCGAAAGGTCGGAAACGATCGAGCATGACAGTTTTTCTATCCAAAATACCCCGTTTCGAGTTTGGAAGGATGGACCAATGATATCAGAGGATACACGAGGTATACATAGCTGGGTGTACCCGGTACGTATCTCGTTTTTGCTTTTCCTATACCTAATGGGTGCGCTCGTGGACGATTATAGAAGATCCACCGTGAAAACCGGTTTCATAACTTGGAACCATCTCGCGAAGAGAGAAGCAAAGTGTACAGCTCACGTATTAAACTTCATGCATGTATTTTTCGTATTCACATATATATAGGGGCGCATGAATATCCGTCGATTACAATCTTCGAGACACGGCTACCGAGAACCGCTCCCGAAAACGGAAAGTATATCTTTCATAATCCAAATTTGCTTGGATGCACCGAAACGCAGAGATAAAATAATTTCCATCGACTTTCCGTTGAATCTCCGCAATCGGACGATTGTCGCGTTCGTTTGATCAATCTCAAGGTCTCCTCATGGCTTCTTAATTATATACACAGTGCCTGGTTCGTTCATAAACACTTTTCAGACTGACAGTCTCGTGTAATGAACGAACTCGTCATTAATCAACGCGCAACGACTTTAAGGCTATCGGAGAGGAACAAGCGACAGTTTCTTTTTTTTCGCCGTTTGAGGATTCCATGAGGAAAAATCCGGCAACGATAACGGCACTCGAGAGGAAAATTCTGGTTGGTAATTCGCTCGATTTATTCTAGGAACTTTATTGGCGTCAATATTATGATCAATCTAATTAACCAATAAACTGTTAACCACCATGGCTTTCCCCTTCGAGACTCGTTTCCACGCTGACTCCAATTTAACGACATCAAATTTATTACACCGAAGTTCGCAACGTTGGGCTTCAACGAAAAATCCTTTTTCTATCAAGTTTTTTCCTTCAATTACAAAATTCTTACGATACTGAGATATGCATCGTCGGAAAAAAAAAGAAAATTTAATTTTCAATCATTAGTTTTATAATTAATCCACATTATCTATTTTTTTTCTCGTAAATTCAGTTTTTGAAATGGCAAAAAAGTCTGTCCCACGATTTTTGACAAATACTTACCCAAAATTTGGTCCTCTGCTTGAAAAATAATAAGTTTTCATTGCATTTCAACGAAAAAAATGAAAACTTTACTTTTTATTCATTATTTTGATAATTGAACCTATTTAAAAAAAAATTTTAAAGTAGATTCAGTTTTGGAATGGCAAAAACGTCTGGCCCACTTTTTGGGCAAAATATATTTGGAAATTTAAGTCTCTGCTTCAAAAAATAATGAGTTTTCGTTGCATTCCATTGATGCAAACTTCAGCATCGTTAAAATTTGTTCTTCAATCTTCGAGCATGTGCTAAATTCAGAGAATCATAATTTTCCGAAGATTTAATGCAAAAAGACTTTGAGAGTAAATTCAGCATCGAACTTTTGTCCACTAGAGAAAAAAATTTCCGAGGACTCATGAGAATGCCTCGAGCTTTGAGTCTCATCGATCTTATTTGCCGATTATTTAGAAGAAAGAAGAAAAAATGATAAATAATGAAAACTTCCGGTAGTTTGGGATAAATCGTGTAAAGAGCACGATCGCGTTCAATGACGCGCTTGACCGTGAGCGAATAACGAGTCGACGAGATTGATTGTTCGAACGAGGTCAACTCTCATCCGTCCAGAGATCATGATGCAGAACGCCCATGTAAATTTATGCACTTTTGTGTGTCCCCTATGCAACGCGTGAATCCTCCTCGAGGAAGAGGAGGAGGAGGAGCAAGCAGAGAGAAAGAAAGAACGGCCTGACTCGAGTCGCTAATTTCAAGCTCAGTGTGCATGCGCATATATTGATATGCATGGAAAATATTTCCAGTCTATATATAAAAATGACTCATCAACGATATCGACAGCAACATTCAAAAATTTTGTTTTTTTTCACGAAAAATCAACGATGAGTCATCCGTCCGGGCATAAATTTTGAAACATCGATAAAAAAATGATTTTTAAGAAAAATAGCATCGATTTTAGATCCTCGATCCAGGAGTCAGTGTGCAACAAACTCGTCGGTGAAAAAAACAAAACAGTCACGGGGTATGGCGGCACCAAATACCGTAAACAACGAGAGAAAAGTTTCACACGAACGAGACACGAGAGAAAGAGAGAAAAAGGAGCTGCATTGGTCCATGACTGATGTTTCAATTATTACATATCTCGGGCGGAGCGAGGGTCGCGCGAGCCAAAAGCTGTTGGAGTCGATGATCTTAATCGGTAATGAAAGTCAATGGATCAGTCGGAAAGATCGAGCCCTCTGTCACTTCGTTTGACCGGATCCCCTCCACCCAAGCACGAGGGTTCGCGGTTTCTCTCCGGGTGGTCCAGATACGATCGGAACCAAGATCAAATCGATATTTTCAGTTGCAAGTTTCTAATTACTTTTTAAGTGCATCGCTTTTTGATTATATTGCAATTATTGGAAAATCGTTATACGACGTTAAGTCATTTCGTTTCGACCAAATAAACGACTCATTTTCGCCATAAAACTTCAATAAGAAAATCCAAACTTCCCATCTACATTCTTTTCAAACTCTAGTCCAAAAATTACGACGTGCGAACGAGACATCGAATTTGGGCAAGAACGACGAAAAATTAGAACATTCGAAAATTCAAAATTCAAAATTAAAATAGGAAAATTTTAAAAATCAAAATAACATTTTTTTTTAATTAAAATTTAAAATTTTTTAAATTAAAATTAAAAATTAAAATTGAAAATTAAAAATCAAAAGAAAGTCTAAACGCACTCTCTATGTGAGAGTGTGTATTTTTATCTTGTTGAAGTTTGCATCGTTGGAATCCAATGAAATTCCGTTTTTCCTCGGGCAAATTTCAAAATTCTTATGCAATATTTATCGAGGACAATAGAACGAAATTTTTTTTAGGCTCCAGAGAGAAAATCGGTACGAAAATAATTATGATTTTTGGAATCGAACAAATAATTAAAAGAAAAACGTTTTGTTCGTTGGACCCCAACGTTAGGAACGTCAGTGTCTTGTATTTTAATGGGCCGATCGCTAGAGACGGATATCTCGGATGACAATCGATATATATGTGTGTGTACGTAGGCATAATTGAAGAACACGATCACTAGAGCTTGGTCGGTCGATGCTCTCGCGTCACGTGGCGAGAAGTTAATTTTGGCTATAGTCAAAGCTCAGCGGCAAGAGATTTTCATTGCGTGCACTTAGTTGTTGTCGGACAATTGAAAATACGGGAGATACGGAGTTTTTGCTTTGGTAGTATCGCTCGAAACGGTGGACCGGGGATTGTTCGATCGTTTCGATCGAAAAACATCGATTACTCGGAATTTTTACGATCAATTTTTTCACAGACGACGGGGGCAGAATCGAAGATATGAAAAGAAATATTGATGACCTACCGAGAGTGCTGTTAGCGGCCGTGAGGTCGATCCTCGTGAGAAGGAGGAGAGCGATCGGAGCGAGAAGAGCGAACATTTGAACGGTGTTAGTCCTCGCGTTGTTGGAATGTTTCGTTGCCGAGTGGCGTTTTTGTAAACAAAAATCGTGGAGGATCGTCGAGGAAGGACGATATCGCGGGTTCCTGGGACCGGAAGCGGCGCTGGTGACCGGCAGGGCCGGCGGAGCCACCGCCATCGCGCACCCCCGTGCCTATTTCACGCACTTCGTTGATCACCACTCTCGCAATAATAAAATATCACCGTATTGCGTCAAAAACAAACAGAAACAAACACCCCGTTGAGATAAAACTACGTGTCGGTTTAAGTGGGAAAATAAACAAATTAGTTTGTCGTGAATTAAAATGGAATAATAGAGAATTATAAACCGAGGAAAAAAAAACCGAGTCACGTTCGATATTCTGTTGTGAAAAAAAATGTATCGTCAATTCACACCGCGATCTCGATTCCCGTTCGCAGAGTTTCCGTCCGTCTTGACGAAGCTCGCGATCGCGCACTCACTGCAAAACAGACGCAGGTACGAAGAAAATGACTTTTTGAGCGGTTGTTTGAGACGATGGGGAAGAGGGAGGGAGGGACCGGGGGGAAGGGGGTCGTCGGTTCGTCGTTTTAAAACTCGCGATAGTGGGGACAAATATTTACTGCATCGAGCGAACCGATCCAGTCACTCGAGGACCCATTTGGGGCGCACCTGATGATATAAACAACGTATGAATATCGTCGCTTTATTTATATTATAACGCGTGCAGGACTCGCGCGGTCTATCGAAGATTTTCTGTTTTTTTTTCTTGCGCCTGTTTTTGTTGTTGTTTGTCTATTCACGGGACAGCGCGATTCACGGAAAGGGGGGAGGGTTAGGGATAAGGGGCAATTTATACGTTAAAATCTAGCTCTCGTTCTTTTTGCTCAGTCCATAGCTCTTGCCTGACGCGACATAAACGCGGTCGCGGTCAGCAGGCGACTGCCAGACAGGCAACGATGGGTCCGTAACGTCGACCACGACATGGCGATCTATTCCTCTCTCGCTCTCTCTCCCTCTCTCACTCTCTGCTGGCTCATTTCTTCGCCGAGACACAGATAGGGCAAGAGGGAAAGAGAATTAAAAAAGGAAAAAGTCTGCTAAGCGCAGTTCACCGCAATCGAGCCGGCGCTCTGACCAATCACCGTCAACATCGCCCCACTCTTCCTCCCCGGCCGAGAGAATCATAGAGGGCCTTATTGTCCGAGGCCCCGCATATGATCCCTCGCTCGAGCCTTCGCTCAGGTCTTTTTCAACACTCGATCGTCTGCTGTATCATGGATATGAGTTTCTTCACGACAACGATATACCGAGTCGTGCTTGAGCTTCTTCTTTGGCCTATTGCCCCACCACCTGTTTCACCAAAGACTTTCCTTTCAAAATATACCCTTTTTCTCCTCATCCCTCATCCGCATACCTAATAATCAACCTGTAAACCTTCTCTTTTGTGCCGTACACACGAGGCTCCGGGTCATGTGCATATTACGAGTTTCATTTTCCTCTATTCAACGCAAAGGAAACAAAGCGTAAAGAAATAGAAAGACAAAGAGAGAGAGAGAGAGAGAGAGAGAGAGAGAGAGAGAAAAAGACATGCATACGAGCCGGCTGAGAACACGCTCTTCTTACCCTTCATTCAATTTCAGCAGAGTTCCGGGTCCCACCAGGAAATCTTCCTTCGTCATGACGACGCTGTGTTCCTTGTTTTCCGGTCATCGACATTCTCATCCGAGGCACACACCAAAATAACGCGATCATTTCGATTAAAGAATTTTTTCCACCAGGAAAAAAAACGAGTATTCTAGGACGACAAAGTCCGATCCACTGTCGTAAAACTAGCAGGTGTTTACCCCCCTCTATACCTGATTTTTCCCAATTCGATGAATGTCTTTGAATTTCTCGAAAAAATCTACACCCAGTGCTCGGTATTGAGAAAGGGGCGCGCCCTTACTCGCGCGTGTGTGTTTAACGAAATATTCGTCTCGGGAATATTCCGGTGTTTTATTTACGAAGCTGTTTTCACTCTCACATGATCTCACGACTGGGTTCTACCGGATTCGTGGGATTTTTATGTTTTTCGATGTCGAAAATTATTCCGAAAGACGGAAAACTCATCGACAAATGAAATGGTAAACAATATGTGAGGTTAGGGCTCGTCTATTCGGCCTGAAATGGACCATAAACGATACAACGCGTGCTCACCGGGACCCCGTTTGGTTTGCGAGATCATTCGTATTCGCGTGACGACGGGTTTGCTGATTACTTGACGAGCTCCACCCATTTATGTCCCTAATTGAGTTCCTTCTTGCCTCCCGGTAAAGAACGATACCAATTTAAATTCTACATTTGCATACACTAACAAAACCCTGACAAACAAATTCATTTCGAAAGAAAGAACATCATTAAACATTTAAAAAAAAACACTGAAAAACAAAATCTACTTGTAACGCACAAGAAGAATCGCGAGACCCGTTCAATTTTTCTACCAAAATATAATCATTCGAATTTCTCACGATAATAAGGACATATCTTTTCTAGTATTAGAAAAATCGACGTTTTTTGTGATTGGAATGAAAGAAAAATATATTTCAAAAATGTACAAAGGACGAAATCAAACTTGACACAGTTAAGCTCGTGTTTTAGCCTCAAGCGATGATTTCAAGACGATCCATAATTATCTGTAAATAGAAACATCGTTCGGTATAATCGTGACACAACCTTTTGACGTGCAGAACGATCATACGCTCATCTCTCGGCATGCTCACAAGGAGCCTTTCATTTTTTATCCAGCGACTCGCCGGAATCGGTAATAATCAGCACCTTCGCGAAGCAGAGAGTCGAGTATCGCAAAATATTTGTCCTCTTCGTTTTTTCTGCTTCGCACGACTCGTTTATGCGGATTTTCCGAAACCTCTCCGCATGTAAACAAATTGCGACGAAGTTTCGGACCTTGTGGAATTTGTGCTACGTGATGATATGTTGTAAACGAAGGAGAGAGGGGGGGACAATTTGAACATAACCTCTACGTTTCTGTTCCGTGCTTTTCAACATTCTACGTGACAAAACCTGTTTCGAGACTTCTAAATCTCGGCAATCTCCAAAACAAATAATTGAAATATCTCGGTATACTGTTTTTTCTTTCAAAATTAACTTGACAAAAGGCGATGCGACGATACGACGTGGGAAAATCAGGCAAGAAATTTTTTTTATCAAAATGTCAGGCAATCAAAAATATTGCTATTTTATTTCCATACAGAACATCCAATATTAATTATAGAAAATTTTATTATCACGTTTAATATCCATTTTGAAGGACATGGGCGCAGTTCGCACTCGTCACGAGTAGAAATACCACTTGTTCCCTGACCGCGTGACGACTTTTTTGTCCGAACTATGTGAACTGGTCGGATCAATAGAATTTTCATCGACAATTCGCAAGCACATCCGAAAAAGTCAGGCCAGTCAGTGATTCCATTGATTTTCATTGACAATCAGTATTGCATAACGTTGAAGGTTATGTTGCACATGCTTTATTGCATAAAAATGTACATACATAACCATTGGTGTAGCACGGGGACAAACAAAATATGACGTTGGACAAGCGACACAACAAAAAATAGAGTTTATAGATCAGCCAAGCGTTCCACTCGTCAATGTCGCACAGCAGGTGTTACCAAATAATCCTCTATTGCACTTCCGGCAACCGGCAACGAGAATCTTGCAAGCGTTATGCCTCTGTAAATGTGGGTAGCGTATTTTCATACACAGTAGAGCTTCGATTTCTCTCAATTTGTATAAATCGCTAACGAAAGTATGGGTGACCTTTATATTCGATTTGAGGAACTTCTGACAATAAAGTGTAACATAACCTCACCGATTTTCGTGATTTTTCTCGACAGAACCTGAATTTTTTCTCTGTTTTTTTTATGAATGCTCGAACAACGGGGACAAGATCGAAAATTAAAGAAAATAATAATGGATCACGTGTGTATGAATTTTCATCGATGATCTGGGACGAAGCGGACTGTTCCGATTGTTTTGAACAATCGACACTCATCGACTCGATGGAGGGAGAACACGCTGTAGCAGATGAAATAAAAGTCGGAGTGTTACAATGGTCTAAAGGTCGACATTGCCACAAGTACATTGCATTATGCGAGAGGCGCCCGGATCGCTAATAACTCGAGGGAAGACATCTAGTGGCGCGTCTCGTGTGATACGTTTCACTACGCTATACAACGTCCTGGAAGCGGTAACCAGCGCGTGGTGGTACGACCATGAGAGAGAAAGAAGGAAAAAAAGAAAGACATAGACTGAACGAATGAGAGAACGAGAGAGAAAGGTGGCGAATGGGAGGGAGAAATAACAAACGGGAGAAAGAGACAAAGAGATAGGAAGACAGAGAGAGAGAGAGAGAGAGAGAGAGAGAGAGAGAGAGAGAGAGAGAGAGAGAGAGAGAGAGAGAGAGAGAGAGAGAGAGAGAGAGAGAGAGAGCGAATAAAAGGCGGGTCGAAAAAAATAACGAGAGAGCATGAGTCCCGTAGCTATATATTTCGGATCCAGAGGCCTGCGTCGCACGTCGACAGTCAATGTTTCAACTAAAGGAGTGTGACAAATCTCAAAGTTCGTACTTCACGAAGAAAGTCAGGAGAGAGAGAGAGAGAGAGAGAGAGAGAGAGAGAGAGAGAGAGTGCAACACCATGGCGAAATGAGAAGAATCCCGAGGTGGTAGTTTACTTTGTTATTTATTTCGTGATTCCCTATTATATATATCGAGGTATGACAACATTGTGAGATGTCCAACAAGCGTAAAGTTGCGATGCTTGTGTGAGAGGTTGCTCGAATGCTCGCTTGGCTGGCACAGCCAGGTACCAAATGCCACAAGGTCACGACTCAAGCATCAGAGAGCGCTGCCTGATGGACCTACCGATCCTATCGAGAGCTTCAGATTCTTCAGAATGCCGTCGATTCTCTATCAGTGTGGTTGATGTGGATCTTTCACTCAATTCAATGTTTTACTATGCTTTCATGATCCCTTTGTAAATAACCAACTGGTTCGTGATTTTCATTTTTATTTTTCGAACATTTAACAAACTACGACCAGCGTATATCGAATTTTTTCCAGAAAAAATCCAGTAAATGAGAGTTCCACGTCTCAAAATCGAATAGTGAATTATGAAGTGAGTGATATTATAGGAAAAAGCATGCGAAACACCTTGAACAATAACAGGCTCGATAATGTATGTAAAGAGCCATAAATCTTTTTATTCATGCCATTCCCCTGCATGAGCCCTAGCTCCAAGGAAAAATGAGAAACAGAGGGAAGGTGAAAAATGTTGAATATGTAGACGTCACCGTGAATGGCACCTAGTGCTATCTTTCCATCCACGCAATAGCTAATGTTCGTATTTCATCTCCAATTTTGTTGCCTACAGTCGGTAAACCAATTAGTTTTCTTACCGATTGAGAGTATGTTTAGCCGCTGCCGCGTCTCTTGACAGATCGTCAGTTTGTTATGATCAGTCGATAAACGAAATCGCCGCGACGTCTCTTGTAATTTCTATAATAGGGATGATTTGTTGGAGAAGGGCACGTTTTTTTCACTCCGTGGTGAGAATCTGCTTTATTGATGGAAAAATGTCTGTCGGTATAATGAAATCATACTTTATGGAGAATTTTTTCCTCGATCGTTTCGTGTGGATGTATAACACGGGACAGCGAATGGCTCTGCGAATTGAGTAGCGACAATACGTGGCAACAGTTCGTACTATCTGGCGAAAATCGCGAAGGAAAGAGATAGTGAATTGACTTACACGTCGTCATGGTGTACGTCGATGAGGCATGGGAACGTGAAAGAGAGTAGATAAATTGAAAAAGAGAGAAGTGTCAGAATTCGGTAGTTGTTCATCGAAGAACAGTGGTATTCTTTGTCCTGCAGTATGTAAAAGTGACAAGGCCACGTCGAGCTTAATCGTTGATTTCGTCTCGAGAAAAAACTCGTTAAAATTAGTATATATCGTTATAAGCAGACATTCGCACGCGTTATCGTAGATTTCTTATCGCTTATTGTTTCTTTCTGCAAGCGTAAAAATAAAATAAAACATACGCAGCAGGTATAATTGTTATCTCGAGTGGTGCGCATAAATCATCATCGTGTGTGAGCTCGAAAAGTGAGAGGAAAGTGAAGATGAGAAAAAAATGGAGCCATGTTTGACAGCCTGCAACACAATAAACGATACTACCGTTGACAATTCAGGAAACGGATTCTTTTCGCATATCAAGTGTGAATCGACGAGCGGGTTATGAAGTTTCAATCACGACGACGTGTCACCGATTGTCAATATTTTATTATTATTTTTTTTAATTGTCTTTACGATGGCTGGAAAATGTGAGGTGAGCCAAACGCGGATTTTTCCCGAACTATATAGGTTATAGATCGCGCATCTGGGTATATATATAATAAATCTTTGCCTATATATACGAAATATAATACGATCATTATTTTTTCCAAAATTCTTCCCGGAAACTCAATAATTGAAAAAAATGTTTTCTCCTTTTTGGGTTAACCCTTCAGGAATGCGGATGTGTCTGTGCCAAATGCACGAAAAACAATGACAAGCTCACAGATATGCATCTCCATGTGGAGATAGAGAATCTCCGACAGCGTTTAATGGAACGTGATAGTCACATCGTCAAGATGGAGACGCAATTCCTAAACGAAGCTGACAAGTTTCCCAACGGCGAGTTGGCTTCGATGAAGGAAGAATCACGAATATGGCAAGAAAAATATTCAAGACTTTACGAAGCTCACAAAAGGGTTCAAAAGGTCAATCAGAATTTGGAGGACAAGTTGCTAAGGATCGTCGACAAGTGCGAGACTGAAAAAGGTGCCTTCGCCAAAGACATTGCTACTCTGTCGCATCGCTTAGCCGATGCTAACTATACCATACATCGTCTTACCCAGGACAATGTAAGCTGCGTCCCACATTTCTTTCTCCTTTTCTATTTCAACGAGGCATTTGGAATTGTGGAAATGTTGAACTTTTTCACAATTGTGTTTGTTTTTTCCAGGAAAAATATAGAAACGATGTTAATTTGGCGATCCAACTGCTGCAGTGCAAACCGTCCAACTTTGTTGGACAAAAATACGACTCGGTAAGAACTTTTTACATTTCTTGACAGAAATTTACCTTCTTTATTCATTTTTGCTTAAAATTTAATGTCATAAACATAGGAAATTTCGAAACGATTAGAATTTGATGAAATTTGGTGAGCGTACTCTTTAGTATTAAATATGAATATACAAACTTTTGAAGATTATTCATGTACATAGTTCTCTAGTAATTGAACACTAAAGTTTACATGACTGAGCATAGGATTTAGACATATATATGTATATATTTCGCATATCGTAAACTCAAATTACTCGACAAATATGTAGACGAAAAATAGAAAGAAAATTGTGTCATCGTATTTGGTGCTAAAGAATATTATTACCAAATTTTATTAAATTCCTATCAAATCTTTCCGCAAAAAGAAAACTGCGAAAACGAGGAAGAGCTGCAAATTGTTGATGGATAATTGTGTAACGTTGAATTTTTGTAGCTGCCGTCCGAAGTCCAGGCGAAAGTGCGAACGTACGTAGCTCAAAAGCGACGTTCGAGCGACGCTTCGCCGCCCGACGTTAAAAGTATAACCGTGCCAATATCGACGTTCCCACCGACGGCGATGGTCTACAACATAACGAAAGCAAATGTGGAGAAGCACAGCGACGACGAAAGTGACGATTCGAAGCCTCCGGTGGACATAGTGTCAGCAGCAATAATGGCTAAAGTATTGGAGGATCGTGAACGAGAGAGAATATTTGCAAAGCATTGCAACAGCTGTACGTGTCATCGTACGATGTTGATGGTGGATTCGGAGACTCAGACAAGTTTGGACAGATTGGACGTGCGTTTTAGCGGCGAAGGAGACTCTACCGAGTCGTCGAGCATTCGTGATATTAGCGACACTCTCAACGGTAAAAAAACGGATACTCAAGGTAAAGTTGACACAATGAGTAATCCAACAAATTTTAGACACATTAATGAAACGAAATCTTCGCGTCGTCGTCTGGAAATAGGTAATATTGATAATTTAACAAATGCGAATACAAAATTAAATACGGGTGTGAACAATAGCGAGGGGAGTTCGCGTCTGGGTCGTCAAATAGCAACGATACAGAAGCACAACGCAACTAAACAGAAATATCCTCAAACGAGTAGCAGCGATCGATCAACGCTGTGCAAAGGGAACTTGAACAAAAATAAGCAAACGCGTTTGAGCAAAAGAATCGAAGGCGATACGAGAGCGAGTCTTCCGACTTCGGATCATTGGAAAAAATTTGAAAAAACCTCGCGGGATAATTGCGTCGTTGATAAAATAAACGCGGGTAACGAGATCGCCAAGGAGCTCAGTCCCATTGACATAATAAATGATAGAATATGGAAAAGCGGCTGGAACTCGAGATCTCAATCGAATAGCAATGAGACCAACGACAATGACAAACGCGGCGTCGACACCGAGATCGATGTGATTAATGATCGCGTCTGGAGGAACGATAGAACCGCGACTAATATAAATAAACCTCAAATGACACTTATCGAACTTACGAACGCTGTTAATTCGACGACGGTCAAAGATTTCGGGCAAACTGAGCTCGCCATTAGTCCGAGCTTCAGCAGCGACAGCGTCGTCATTTCCACGTCCAATCAATCCAGCAGCTCGAGCGATGCTCTTCACACGATCAATGACAAACGGTTACTGAACAATAACTCTAAATCAAACTGCAAAGAACGCTCGGTTGGCCCGAGAAATTGTTTCATGAGAGTCACTCCAGGCTCGAAAAATATTCTCCTCGACAACGTCGGCCAATATCAAACCGTTCTTTACACGAGCGGTACAAATAGGCCCAACACAGCTCTCGTTCACGTCGCTAAATCCACGAGATCTGGCAGATCGATGTCAACATCGAGCGAGGAAAATTCTCCTATGGTTGCTGCAACGGACAGCACGCAATTGCAGAGAGTCGCCGAATGGGTCCAATCGTCGGTGAGCGCCGGGAAGAACGAGCAAACATCGAAAGCTCTCCATCTGCGAGATACTCGGCAGAAACCAAGTCAAATCGCTGAAGTCATCAAAGACGATACTCTCGTTAAAATCGACATGGATGACAACGCCCAAAATTCTTTTCTCTCTATCGAAGAGAACGCGAAGCTCGACGAAATCGTTGTCGAGCCCTCCGGCCAGAAATCTTTCGACAATCCGTTCGCCGACGATTCGAGAAACGTTGACAACTCGTCGAGACACAATGACCAGCCTCAAGACGCCGGACTCATCGAAGATCTCATAACCTTCGAGCCTTGCAATACCGACGATAAGCCAATCCAAAATTCACGGAAGTCCGAGGACAGCAAAGATCCAAATTACGAGGTCAAAATAACCAAAAAGATGGAAGAAATTTATTTGAAACTCGCCGCTAGCCTCGATCCCGTTTCGCTTAGATTGTCCGGCCCGAACAGCGCCGATCTCACTATCGAGAAATATCGAAAAGATCGTAAAGTTCAAGTACCAAAATTGCAGGACAAACCAAAATAATCTACCGAGCATAATAATCATCCTTTTTTCTTTATGCTTCGAGAAAATTTCAACGCCTCAATTGACTTTTTATGATTTTATTGCGAAAACGATTAATTGCAACGATTATCGCGAAATCTAAACGATTTAATGCTTCATAATCCCTCCACGATGTTTATTTTTTCTCGAAAAATGAAGTCTGTGGGAAAATAATTAAACGAAGCTGCGAGTGCGAGAGTAATTCGGAAACTCCGAAAGGATATTGACATTTATCTGTGACATTAAAACCCTCGTCGAAATGTATTCATTGATAATTACATTAATGAGAAAATAGCTAATCAAAAAAATAATCCCTCAGGTACAGAAGCCGGTAAAATTGACAAAACTAGAAAGTAAATTTCCATTCGAAACTTGAACATAAAGTTGGAAAAAACCGGTAATATTAGAAGAACGTGACTGTACTGAATTTGAGGCTCGCTGAAGCCTCGAAAATCTTAATCAAAAAAGCAAACTGACACGACACTAAATTAATCGAACGAGGATTACGAGAGGGCTTGCCAAATATTGAAGTAAAATTTTTTTTTGGTTTCTTCCAACGTGATGGGACGTTAAAAACGTGCGGTTGAGTTGGTAATTATAGGAAATATAATTTCAGGCTGTGACTTTGCAGGTTGAAGATCCTTGAATCGATGAAATATTATTGGAAACTTAATCGTACCGTGCTTTACGATAATAAGCTTAAAAAAAACGTTCAACTATACCCAGATCCGTTGTATGGATTATAATCGGACAACAATATGTGTTTGCTATTTAAATTTGAAGAAAAATAAATAAACCAGGTATGCACTGCGGCCTACGAGATTATTATGCTCGGCAAAATAAAATCATGCAAAGTTACGAAAATACAATATTCCGAAAGAGATAAAAAAAAAAGAAATGTACCAAACGCCTGCTGCGAAGCTTATTAACGAAACTTGAGTGTTAATTCCATTATTTCCGTGGATTCAGCCGTCGATTGACTATAAATCAACTGACATTCGTATCAACTGGCAAATCGAACGGAAATGATTCAAGAAAAAAAAAATATTACGTTTTTTAATCGGACCATCTATGGTCTCCAATTTTCTTTGTCCTTCGACATCTATATTTGATGACTAGCCATAAAATTTGATGAGTAACTGAGCCTATTGGGCTGTTTCTTAATTTGGAGCATATTCGGTGATATTGGCCTCTGAAAATTTATTTTATTCCTTTTTTTTTAACTTTTTCCTAGTGGAAAACAAAATATTCCGACAAAATATGGTTTGGCGCCATTAAGACGCGGAGAAATCAAAATTGCTGTTTTCTTTTAGACCAAACAATGACCTTTCGACTTTTTGTGCAAAGTATTTCGATTTTTTGGTTGATTATAATCGACGCTCGTATCCGAATGTGTTTTACTCTGTTCGTGCATTTATCACAGTAATGACAATACTACGCTCGACTAAATACGTATGTTTCCAAACAAATATATATGTATAAAAAGGTGTAGGAAGAAAAAAGTGAATAATCGGAAAATCTGATGAATTATCCGTAACTTGTTTGGTCCACCTTCTTATATGTGTATGTATATATCGACGTATACTTCTGCAAGTACTACAAAAGTATATGTACAACGTTGAAGTTTGCATCGTTGGGATGCAACAAAATTCGCAAAATTCCATATTTTCTTGAGCAGATCTCGATATTCTTATTCGATATTCGGTCGAGACAATAAAATGATTTTTTTTGAGGATCGAAAGGAAAATCGGTACGAAAATTGTCATGATTTTTGGATTTATCAAAAAAAATGAATAGAAAAACGAATTTTTCGTTGGACCTTAACGTTGCAAACTTCAGTCTCGGATATATGTAGTCTGTAAATATATATACTGAACTCTATGAAATTCTACCGTACGTGTATAGTCCGAATGGTGTATTTGCTAAGTCAATTCTCATAAATGCTAGAGAAACGGATGGTGCGTTAGCTTGTGAGATTCGACGTTTAAGAGTGAGATATTAAGAGGACAGAAGATTTTTCCACGTTGGAAAAGTCCCGAATGATCTTTAGAGAAGATCATTTTTTATCCTTCTTCCTTCCTGCCTCCCGCCCCCCCAAAAGTACCAAAGTCGTATATTTGTTATCGATAAGAAATAAGATTAACTAACGACGACAGTCAAATAATTAATGGCATTGAAATTTTCATAGTTGGACTGCAACGGGAATGCCAACTGATGGACTCGAATTAGCTGACCATAGGAGTCGTCAACTGTATTTTGTTCGTTTTGAAAAATCGTCCAAACTAAATTGTCCGAGTCTGACCAAGTTTCGTAGCCCGAATCCTCGTACAAATTTTCACTAAAATTGGAAAAATGAAAATTTCTGTTTGGTTGCATCTCAACGGCATGAAAATTCCAATGACGCTCGATTTTTTGACGTCGTTCCAACTCTCCCTGGGAAACAATAGACCATAGTACGCAAAGAGCGTTTTATTTATTGTCACAGATGAGAACCGAAACGAAGAAACGACGAAAATAATATTTAGATCCTCCATCAACAACTCGTGCAAACATCTACCCAAAGAAAAATTGCATACTAACGGCGTATCCAATTGCTCTGGGTATTACGAGATTATGTTATTCGTCGTTTCGAAACGCTTATTATAATAACAAATAACTGTATATACGGAGGAAAAATGAATAAAAGGAAAGAAATATATTTAAACGTCTTTCGTTGCTTTTATGCGTTTCCAATCAACAATGAAAACCTCATTTGCTTTAGCTTTTTTCACTGCACACTCAAAATTTATAATTTCGCCGAAGCCGTAAACTTTTTTTACAATATAATTAGAGGCTGCAAGTTTTTTTTTGTGTGAACGGATTAATCACGTTTTTGAAATTTTCTTATACATTTTTCTCTATGAGGTGTCCAAGACTCTTCCATCTCCCGATCGACCATGAAACTGGGCAAATATTTTTTATCACTTAAAAAATCGATTTTTTTAAATCTGGAACATTGCCAGTCAATATTTCATTTACGAAATGAGTTTTTGTAAAGCTTTTTAATTAATGGTCAATCAAGCCCATGATTAATGCAGTTTTCTTAGTTCTTTGTTCATTTGATTTTGTTCTTTTTTTGTCCATATGCAGATCGAAGCTCGATAGAAGGTCAGATCATCGATAGGAGCCCGATCGACTATAAAAGAGAAGGAGTATCAGCCGTGCCCATTTTTCTTCAATCAAGCTAATGTTCCAATAATTTGGAGCCGGATAACCTTCGACGGCTTAATGAACGAACCAACGGAACTAGCCGCGCCTACTTTTTTCTTCTCCTTTACCTCTTGGCTCGTTAGTCTCCTTCGCTTTCGGAGACTTTTTAACCGTGTGTGGGCGATCGCGAGGGCGAATCAGTAGAGCAATTCTCAACCGAGTATGCTCGATAGCTCACAACCGCCCTCGCCCAAGACTCACTTAATATCCGGCTGCTTGGACTTGAGCCAATGTGCCTTAGCATATGCTTTAAACTCCGAGTGCACTCGAGGTAAATTGTCACGAAATAAATTCTCTTACGGACGCCACCGATTCATTATTTCGGATACTAAATATTTCTTCTCAATTGAAAAACATCCCATACACGTTTGTCCACTGTCAAGAAACAATGAGAAGAAAATCTCGTTTTTTTTTTTTTCATTCCCAATGCGAAGTGTTAAAAGATTTTTCGGTAAGAGCAAAAAAATGCGTTTTTTCGATTTAATGAAAATTGTTTCTCTTTTTTCGAAACTAGAAAATGATTTGTGCAGATTAAGAAAAATGTTGTAGGATAATGAAAAGTCTCTGGCATCTCCTGGTGTGTTTGTAAGCCCTCAATTAAGAGAATCGGGATAGGGATACGTTGAAATTGGTTCTTTGACTTATGACCTGAATCCGCCAGGAGAAAAGGTGTGATTTCGCGATTTCTGATATAAATCTAATCGCGATATAAGAATCACGCCACGCAGTTATAGATTTCTGTTTTTTTTTTATTCCGTTGGAATTGCCAGCAATAGATTTTTGGCTGTGAGGGTTTCGCAGATGTCCAAACACATCGTTATCGATTGAGATCCTTCGCATATGACTTTGAACATATTTTTTCAGAATGTTCGTGGCCCTACGCGGAGCAAAGCCTGACGTCGGAACGAACTACGCTCGCACTACTTCAACGAGTGTGCTGATTTCTTGGAAGGAGACTCACGCAGTGCCAATGGTGACCCGACTATAGAGTAGTCCCCTCGAGTTATTCAAGTACGACGAAAACACTATATTGCGCACGATCGAAAGTCGAGATTACGCACGGGTATATATACATATATTTATTTATTTTTTCTACGACCCAGATACTTTCGGGCACAGCAGACTAAATTAATGAATTCAATGTTGTTCCTATATTTAGAGGTCAAAACCAAGTTTTTCCATGCAATTGTGGTCATCAGGTTTTTATCAATTCGCACTAATCCGCGACTGATCGAATTAATCCGAATTGAGTGCAAAATTTCATAAATTAAAAAAAAAAGCTGTCATTTCCAAAAAAAAAAAAGTAGAGCGAATTATTTCATTATCTCGTTAGGGACGACGTCAATAGGAGCTTTTCCATGAGACTATAATTATAGCTTTTTGTGATATGACGAAATCTTACTATCCTTAAAAATATTTTCAACTTCCCCGATCAGGAATTTCCGAATCGAAATGGCTCGGTGGGATGGCAAAGGAATATATGAATATCCGTAGATGAATTTTTTCCTATAAATTCTAGGATCTCGGATCCTTAATTTTTTGATAGTTATCCCGGATTGAGTTGAAACGAGTCTCTGGCAAATTTGACTCTGTAAGTTAAGCCCTTGAAGTTTCTGTGCATATATTTTTTCTCGATAGACTTTTCTGTTTTGTTTCGGTGTCATTGTAAATATTCAGGAGTATTAATTCCTCAACCGGAAGCTCCCCGCGAAGACGTATTGCTGAAGTGCGTGCCGTACGGAATATTTATTTCAATTGAAAAAATAGTAATGCAAAAATACATGAACGTATGGATTTGTAATGTTGGGAAAATATTGAGAGGACCGGCTAAGGAGGAAATGAATATCTCTGGCTTGAGGACAATGTCGAGGATTTTTTGGTCAGGAGCTTTTGATGATATTGTACGGTAACGCAACACGGTATAAAAGTGGAAGCGTCCGTTGAGCATCGGGCAAGGCGAGTAGGCAGTAGTAGTAGCCCTTGGGGGGGGCTCAGGTCAGTCAGTAAGAACGCGTTCGCGCTCACGCGAAGACGTTCGGCCTCGGCTCTCAAGAAACTGAGGTGTTGGTGTGTCGGTGTGTTCATGGTGTGTCTACGTGTGTATTGTGGTCAGCGTGACTGTGTATTTTTGCTGCAGGTGTTTTAACCAAAAAGAAGCATAAATCTGTATTAAATTTTGTACTTTTCGAAATTGGAATAACGAGAAAATATCAAGAATAAGTAAAGGAGGTTTTTATGGTGAGAAAAATGAGAGAATGATTTTTTCTGTCATCGAACATACACAACAACAAAGAGTAAAGAAAAAGCCAAGAGTAGCCTCGGTAGGGAAGATCGATCGAGAGCTTTCAGTATGTTGGAAAAATCCCTCCAGACTCTGCACCGGCTCTCGGTCTTTCTTCCATTATCCCCAGATTTCGTCTGTTCGCTCGCACCGTGCGTTCTTCTTTGGATTCAAAATGAAAAATGAAAAAAAAGAGATCTGCCTGGAAAAATCTTTGTATTCCCAAGTTGAAAAATTTCACGTACGAGTGCGCGTGTGTGACGAGGTTGCAAAAATAATAGCTCTTTGATAGGAGAATACCTTGAACTATCGTCCTTAAATTTAACACGCAAGTAGATACTCCGGTGGAGATTAAAATGACGAAAAGACTTGGTGGTGGATATTTGGAGAGAATAGAGAAAAAATTTAAAAGAAAGTACGAGGGAATGAAATCGTAAGGAAAAAATAGGGAAGCATCGAGGCAGTCGAAAACATACACACCGAGCATTCGTGGCAAATGCATTAATCAGACAGTAAAGAGAGAATTAATGTACCGAGGATATTTTTTCTCGTGACTCTTGAATTATTTCGTTCACACAACGAAATGGTTGTAGCTATTAAAGTGATGATTTGTAATCGATTCTGGAGGATCGCCATGCACACGCGACGTTTACACGTGCACCTCGTAAAATTAAATCCTTGTACCTTAATTCTTCATACATTTATATACACACTATTTATACATGGACGAAGCCACATGTGTGTTTGCGAATTTATATGAATGCATTCGTTACGTATATCATACGAAACATTTCGAACTGGTAAATGTGACGAACCGGCGTACAACTTTGTCCAGTTTGTTAACCGCGATTAGCTGCGATGGGGTTGGGCATCGAAAGTGCAATAAATTAAACCGTAACGCTCGATAAGGATCAACCATCGCACGAGTTATCGTGTAACACGTTTCTCAAGTTATGGAACGAAAAGAACTGAAAAATTCTCGAGGAAAGAATAGGAATTCTCGTTGGAGGCTTCTTCGCTTTTTTGTTTCGATTAGAAATCGTTCGTTATGTTGCAAGTCGAAGAATTTTTATTATCAATTATAAAACTAAGTTCCTTACACAATACTCCGTATTTGTGAACTCTCGCTCTTTTCCTGTCCAGAAATCTGTTTTCATTTCCGTAAGCAATGCCCTCGCCAAAATCACCTCAATTCTCATGAGCCAGGAAGTAGTCAGACGGTGTTTTTTACTCGGTCTCTATCTTGTGCTCGTTCGAGTGTTGAAATTAGGCTCGATCCATTGAACTACGACGATTTTTTACTTTTTCCACTTTTTTTTTGACACACGATCTTTTTTTCTCTGTTTCTTTTCTCTCCTTCTCTCTTGCTCTCAAAGCTCTTGATGGTTCTCTTTCCGGCTGGTTCGTCAGGTAGAAACTACAGTCGTAAATCAGTGTTGCGTCGTCAAGAGGTCCCTCGTGAGGGTGGAACTCGACGAGTGAGAAATAGTTAAGTCTGCAGGTGACTTTGTAGTGACCATCCCTCGGCAATGTGACACAGAGCCGAGGTCACTTCGACGGAGTTAATTTATTACGACGACGATTTCACATGTTCTGTTCGAATGCAGACTTTTTTTTTTCCTGGAAACTCTTCTCGTTTGAAAAAAAAAAATCGAATCAATGAAAAATTCATTATCGTCGAAATTAATGGGAAAAAAACGTTGCTTGTTTCCCATTTTGCAAAAAATGCGGGAAAGATCGAATCCATGTGATTCCTTGACGCACACAAATGAATGCAAAGTTCGTTAAATCGTGAGAATTATCGTAGACGCAAAAAACATGCGATAGATCCAATTAAAAAGTTTAGTACGTGCGTGGGCTTTTTTCTTTATTCATTACGGCGGAATTTACGACAGAATTTTCCGGGAATCGAAACTCTCTAACGATTAATTAAACGATCAAGATGCCCAGAAACGCGGAAGATCCGCTTCTTCGATATCGAAAGAACATGCCAAGAAAATTGATATCGAATGAAAATCTGCAGACTCATTGCAATCTCGATCGGGCTTAGCAACGATTCGATGACTCGTCCTCATCGCGAGTTGCGAGAGCGTGAAATAAACAGAAGCTCGTATGTACTCGCGGAAAAAATCGCACTCGAAGCAACGAATAGATTCACAATCTCAAGTCTGTGTCCCCCGACCATTTACATTTTTTAATTTCAGCTGCAAATGTACGTGTTTACATATTCTTAATTGCTCGATTCTAATAGCCCCCGTAATTACACGACTCGTTTCTCGAATATGCTGAAATCTCACTAATTACGAGTGCTCTCATGCATTTTCTTGTTCTTTCTTCCACGCCACAGTCCGTTGGATAATACCATTGATTTTTGCCAGATTCTATTTTATTCTCAAAAAGCTTAAAATGCTTGTTATTGTCTGCCGAGGACAAAGCTCGGTTCTTGAAATAACGAGAATAATAGCGAGTGTAACAGTTTCTCCTGAGATGTCGTAAAAGAATAAGAACGCGAGAGCTATTACAATTTGCCGCGAACTACTCTTTGTTCTCGTGTCAATCTTTCACGAGAAAGCACTATTTGTACATATCTAATTTAGTTTCACGTTATCGTGACACACGCATCCGTCAAGTAAATGCCGAAGAGGGTGCTAACGCTCATGAATTTTTATTGAAAAAATAATAATAACTAAAAAGTAAATATCCTGACGAGTTGGTTTTTAAAACCTTCGTGAATTATCGCGAAACTTGAAACGAGCAGCTCGTAGGGCTCTGGGAAAAGAGAAATGAGAATGAAAATCGTTTACTTAATCGGCAGGCCCACTTGAAAATTTTAAGCGTATAGAAATTGCGCTGAAATATCTGTCTGGGTCGGAATGACCCAGTGGGAAAAGTGCGGGTGAAAAAAAAAAACCAAATGCGTAGCATTTGCAATTTTTGAAAATTCTAATTCAAAGTACCAATCATTAGACTCGAATGAAGCATGTAACGTGGTCAATTAGAAGGAGTTAGAAATTTTATGCTAAGACTGTTCTATATATTGAATTTTTTGCTGGTTCTCTCGGTTTGTCCGAATTACCGTGACGAACTCACTCCGTTCACCGGTCTAAAGAGTAAGCTAGGAATAATTGTACATTCTCGCTAACACGCTAAACATCAGGACGGCACGCACATATGTGTGTGCCTCTGAGCGTGTAGATTTGTATAGGTATAGGTAAAGCCATCTCTCGAAGTTCACGAAAGCGTATAGAAGAAACGATCACGGAACTGGCGATAGAGCTGGTAAAATAGCGGGAACACATAGAAATGACTGGAATACATTGGCTCGCCGCAGAAATTGCGTTGATGACGTAGTCGAGCGAATTTGTACGTTTCTGGGTGAAGAAAAATCCATAAAAATAACATGGAACGATAGTGTGTTAGAATATTCGTGTTGGTAACGATTTGTAGCGGTATTTCGAGAGAAATACAGTCTGAAATTAATGTAGAAAGAAGGCCACACGGAAACGAGATGATCGGTAAAGATTTGTGGTTCATTTAACAAAATTTATTGAAAAATAAATGGAACAGCTGGAAACTGTGAATTTTAAAGTTTCTTATTTAATTCCTTGTATTTATTCAGGTTTCCATGAATACAAATGGGTTGAGGGCTAGCGGAAATGCAACGATTGATAAAATAAAAATCGTAGCTCTGCGAAATGTGCCATTAAGAAAATAGCGAAGAAGCAAAATAGCAATCGTGCGGAGAAATTTTTCTTGACTCGTAAAGCCGCACAAAACGACGGACAACTCGTACGATAATATCGCAATCACAAATTAGCATATACTGATAAACGTATTTGATTGTTCTAGAACGAAAAGAACAGCGAGGAAGGATCAACGCGTGGAATAAAAGAATGAGAAAGGTTAGAGGGATTTGAAGGATTTTCACACCCTGGCCGAATGAATAAAGATTGAAAATTTCGAGATCAAAGTTACGTCATATGCGGCTGACTGCCAGCTGCCCCGATATTCGCGAGGATGAGACGTTTCGACGTAGAGAAAAATGACACAGGTGGAGGAAGAGGTTTTCGTATCATCGAAGCTGGAGGGCGTTATCTCGAGCCCCTCACACCTCCCCCACCCCCGAGAGCACCGGAACCTTACAAGGTCGTACCCTCCTCCTCAGCCCTCGGTCGTGCTCACAGACGCTCCAGTTTCGTGATAATTGCGGAAACGAGGCCGGCGACACCGAGCTCGAGAAGTCCTTCGCCGACCTTGTTACCCACTGGACGGGTCTCGCCTTTTCGAGGTCGCGGCTTCAAGGGACCATTGCCGCATGCTCAGTCGACACCGCAAAGTCCGTCCAATCGTCAAAGGAATGGTCGACCTTACGGTCGTTACGACAGGAGAGGTTAGAAAAAAAAACGAAAAAAATGCAGAGAATTACGTTTTTTTTGGTCTCAATAACGATTGAAAATTCAAATTAATAAAAAAAAAGTTTGTCCATTTATTTGGTGAAAATTTTCAAGTTTTTTCAATTTTTCTTTCGAAGCTTCCGTCTCGCAACAAAACAGTCCGAAGCGAAGTTTGATACCACAGCCAACGAGAAGAAGATCAGTCTCACTGACGAAGAACAACGAGGCGAAAGGGTCGCCAAAATTTGGGAGGAGAGCGCAAATACCTCGAAAGAATGTAAATGGCACGAGTCTATTGAGCGTGGGTGGTGGTAATTTATCTCGACGTCACTCGTTGAAAGCTCCAGATCTCTCGCCGATACAAGGAACACCGACGAGGCCGAACGAGACAGTTGGTCGTTACCGAGCTGGTAATTCTCTAGTCGCCAAAGTTTCTCCCGTGAAATCGAGAAATAACCTGACGGTGCCGAAGGCCAATGGGAATGCGAGGAGAGCGACGAGTCAGGATCGATCACCAAGTAAAATTGTAGCACGGGGAGGACGGAGATTCGTCGAGGAGAAAAAGAATAAAGTCGAGGATGATTCGAGAACGAAAATCCCGGTGAGACGAGGCTCGATCGTCGGTAAAAATGGTACGAATCTTCCAGCGAGTCGCTTCATCGCGAAAAACCCAACGAAACCAGCTGCGAGAGCTGTCAAAGCCAAAAATGACGTCGTCCAGCAGGACACAGTGTCAAGTGTCAATGAGAATCTTCCAGGAAGTAACGAGAGTAGTAAACAGGATGAAAAACCGAGTCAGCAAGTTGCAGGATCGAGATTTGTCCAGGTCGAGACACCACCCTCGGAGTCAAAACCTCGTGAGGGCGATTTGGGCCTGATAGATCTTTTGAAACAATCTTCCGGGGCGACTGGAACTTCGAGTGTTGTAAATACAACGACAACGACTGCTGTGCAGCCCTTGCAGATCGATGCGGCTGGCATAATGTTGGAAAAGGATCGAGAGAACGACGATAAGAAAAAATCGACGGGCACGCCATCTCCTGGGAGCTTGGACCCGCCGCCGAGCTCAGGATTGTCGTCGGTAGTTATGGGCGAACCGGTAAACTCAAAATTATCAAAAACAGGCAATAAAAATGACGGGACGTCGAATAATGAGAAGAAAGTTGATAATCGAGATAAAGCCACGACGGGAACTTCTACGACGAGTCAGCTCGCCACTAATACTAGCCAGAAGAATCCTTCCAAGGTCGACGACGTAACGACAACGACGAATAATCCAACCACCAATGGCCGACCTTCGCGTGAAAAGACTCTGGTCGGAGCGACCGGGAATTCGAAGAAGAATCTTCTCGCGAGGACCGGTGCTCAGGATGGTAGACGAGGAGAGACGAGACTTTCATCTGGTAACGCTGGATCACGTGCTAATAATTCAAACGGCACTAATAACAATAACCAAAAAAATGTCATCAAAGAACAAACCGGAAGTGGAAAGACAGAAACGAGTGCAGTGATGGAGAATCCGAGCTCCGGAAACGCCGTCCACTCTGCGCTTATGACAGCAAATTCGATCAATCAGAACACCGATGATTCCAACGACGCATCCGATGGCAATAAAACTCTATCGAAAAACGTCGGAGCCTCGGAAAATCCCGTTCCGACAACGACCACCAACGCATCAGTCCGCCCGGACGATCAAAAACCTGATAATAATAAATCTCGGGCGAACGGCAGCGAAAATTCTGTCAAATCATCCAACGGGTTGTCCGCCGTTTCTGCTGACAGTATCAGGTCCACCGATACCGGTGTCAGTGTCAATACTGTCAGGGGCGTTTCCTCCGCCAGAGAAAAACGAGGCATGCACGTTATGAAGAGATCGGATGAGATCGAGACTCTCAGTGGGAATGTCATGCATCTTGAGAGAAATGGCGAACCAGCGTGAGTATTGTTGGAACGTAGTAAATCCATGAAAATTGCGAGACACGTTGCTCATTGTCATTGAGAAAAGCTCATGGAATAACGGCGAAGAGACACATTCGAATAATCAATTTCGTACACTTTTCGCGAATGAAAGGAATGAACCAAGTTTGGGAGCGAAAGTCGCCAAGGTTTGAACTTAACGAGCAGGGTGCGATGACCAGAACTAGACAACTATGCAAAGTACGTTACGGTGGGGTTATCCTCAAGAGACTTTGTGCTATCGTTCGAAAAGGAAGTGAGCGTGACAGAACACTGCGAAAAGGGTTTCGGGCATGTATATCCATTGATATAGGTATATATTTAAAAGCACTCGGATATGCGAGACTATAGCAGAAACAGAGTAACTATAGAAGACTGAGAGAGTCGTAAGGTCCAGAGTTTGTTGACCCCTTCGTGTGAGAAGCCACTATAAACCTATGTCGGTTTAAACCTCGTATCGCGCTGGCCAAAGGACTCTAATGTACGAAACCTTCGTGTGTGTTCACTCGCGAGACCAACTCGAGAAAGTTGAAGCTCTCTTATCGATCGTCTAAGAGCGATTTACATCTTTGCCAAAGCTCTCGAAAAACTGTATTAGTGACACGAGGATTTTGAGGATATTGTTACGCGATTAGAAATCAATACCCAATTTTCGTACAGCAATCATTTTTTTAAACGTCCCATAATTTCAGGGAACTGGGGGAAACTTTTATTTCATTGCTCATTCAAGTTTTTTAATCTCTCTGGAAAGATGATTAATCCTCTGGGAAAACAGGCTCGAGCGTGACACATTTCGCGTCTGGTGAGTGTTCTTCTGATCGTCGCGCAGCAAACAAGGGGTAGGGGTGCAAGTATAAAATCGACATTGCGAAGCACCAGGCCAAAGGAAAGGCAAAAGCTTTGTATCGAGTGTAGATGGTCGCGTGCGGCCAAGGTCGCTGAATAGTCACACTGGCGTATTTCGTTCTAACCGGCAACTCGATTCTTAATAATGGGTTTGACCAATCTGTGTGCGAGCAACGTATTCAGAGATATCGATACCTTACGAAGTCACGGGAGGAATGAAAAATACGGAAAATTGCGGGGGGAGAGATAAGGAAGAGAAATGCTGGGAATCCAACTGAAAATGACGTTTTCCTTTCATTGTTATCATCGCATTTGCAGCTCGAACGGAGACAATCAAAATTCACGAATTCAGCTCAACTTCGGGACGACGTAAATGACCAAAAATTCGAAATTATTCGTGAAAGTGTGTGAATTAACTTTTTTTCATACGTTGAGAGCATTTTTTCAAGTTTTTTTAAATTGGCTGGTAGAAAACGATTCTCGTGTTACCTGAGCTCAAGGAAAAACGCTGATGCAGCAGTGCGAACAGTAAATCAAAATTATTTGTCCAAATTAGTACTTCCACATTTTTATGCTGTAGTGTGTTAAAAGTTGAAACACGTGTGTACGTATTTAGTACACGTTAGCTTTGTTCCTTGAAGCATATAAAACTAAGGTTGTGGTATCGATCGATGACGAATGAAATGGCTTTTCTGAATATGCTTTCTTGGCCAGCCCCTCTGAGATCCTTACTCTACAAAAAGGCCCATGTCTCGGATAGCGAGCACGAGGGTGAGCGTGAGATTTTCTGTGTGTTTAAGGATACTCAACAGAGTCTTACGAGTATATATACGCGTATATATGGATTATATGCAAAAGGCAAATCTTTGCGTGACTCGGTACGTTACCACTCTCGTCCCTTCGTCCCCTTGGACTGACCAACCGCCACCTCGGGCCACCTGCAATCTTTAAGTAGCAGGACGACTGGCGAACCGATGCTCATTTACGGGCTCTCCCTTCAACTAGTTCACTACGACCAGTGCTCACTCTTGGATTATTTAAGATTCCAAATTTTGTGAAATTTCTTCTTTTTTTCTTCCTCTATTCGCGATTCCCTGCTCTCACATATACTTGTCTACATTTTCCCGAGAATCACGTGTAAAGGTGACATACATGTACTCCTTTAATTATATATATTTATTAAGACGAACGAACTGTTATACTAGTAAGAAATCTCATTCTGGGTACGTAACATCTCATTTTCTTTATTCCTATTCATTTCCATATTACCCAGAGCTCGTCGTCGTTCTATACATTTTTCTACACTGGCAATTACTTGGTGTATGAGAAAAAATCTGTAAGTACAGAGTTTCGCAAAAAATAATAAGTTCTTACAGTTCGATGTCTGCTATCAATTTTTCAATTTCACCATTTAATCGCGGATTCGTAATTGCCAAGCCCGAAAATTCTGAGTGGCTGACTTTTGAGGTATTCGCTGCTGTTTGTTCAGAGAATTAAATTATTTTCAAAAAATCAGCAGTTTTTGGATGATTTTTTATGACAACTGATTAAATACTTTTTTTCTAAAGTCTCAGGAACGTTTCAAACGAAAATGGGGGACAGGTTGAGTCTGATGAAAGTGAAATTTTTTTTTTGAAACGGTGAAAAAGTTGTGTCAGCATCGACAAACTTATGAGGTCTAAGTAGGCCACCGGGTGACCTACCGTGACGAAATAAGTTCAAGTTTGGAATCGTTTTCCTAAGTGTCGTCAAATTGTGTGAGAATTTTTTCCTCTCGTAATATTTTGTGTGAGAAAGATGATCGATTTCGAAAATAGTTTGTCGTGGATTTTTTTTTCCACTGTTAGGAAGTATTAGGACATTCGTACAATTTATGAGCGACGATTGATCGAACCTTGAATTTTGATGTGAGCCGTTCTTCCGGTATTTCCACGCCCTTCGAGGGTGCGAAAGTCATCAGCTCGTGAGGTTGTTTCAATAAACCTAACGACTTTCGCTGGAGTGTACGAAATGCCGCAGCTCATTATTTCTCAGATTAACGTTTCACGTTTTTTCCTTTTGACAGGATTCTCGATATCGCCGAGGGTCCTGAAGTACCGGAAGATCAGACACGACTCGGTAGATTAAAAAAATCTTTTAGCCGCTTCCGCGACCGCTTTCCAAACATGCGATACCTGGGGTTTCGAAGAAATCAGAAAGGCCAAGCTTGGATCGCAGGCGGACAAAGTCCAGCTGGAGGAATGCAAAGAAACGAAATCGCGGATTCAGATGCTGCAAACAATCCTGCGAATTCCAAGTGTGGTCGAATGTGGACGAGTTTGAAAAATTCGTGCAGGTACCAAAATATTTTTTTTACCACTATTTTATTCACGTTTTTATTTACAACTTTACGTTGAGGTTCAATTATTATTTTCTTTTCATTTTTTTTTCTATTTATTTGTTTTTTTTTTTTACTTTTTTAATTTATGATTTTTTAATAATTAATAAAAATCTACCAGATTACGAGAATGCAAATGCTGTCGACGTGCATCTCGAATATCACCGGTCGAGAGCACTCCTTGTTGCCCACCGGAGAGAAGATGCGGTTCCCTTTGCGGAAGACTCTTTTCGAGCTGCAGATGTTGCAATAGGTCCGAGGCTCAACACACGAGGAGCATACGTGCCAAACATAGTCTTACGAGCGTTGCACCGCCACCCCTATCGGAGGTAATAATTATTATTCAATTGGTAATTCGGTTACTGCAAGTCTACTGCTCAATGAACCGACGATCTTGCGCGACGATCTGTTGATATTTCACAACTTTGATGCAGGAACAGAGAGCAAAAATACCAGAAGTTCTCGTCGAACACAATTCCGTAATGCGCGGAGCGATTCCTTGCCTTCCAGTGCCCATCGCATGGTTCTGTCTCGTTTGGAACGTCCTCATACCCGGATCTGGTAAATAAACAAAACAAATATAATCCATGCAATTTTTTGTGGTTCATTGGGAAATCGATCGAGCCTTGAGCTCGTTGACACTCGTTTCAGGGACCGTGTGGAGTGGACTTTTTACATTGTGCGTTGGACAACCAAGATTTTCCATATCTGCGGGACCCAGAGCCAGACTTGGGGCTCTTGTTGTGAACCTCATCGTTGGCGTTAGTCAATTCTTCACTGTACTTTTCTGTCTGGTCGGTTGGGGCTGGAGTATTTGGTGGGGCGTCACTATGATTCGTTTGGCCCGTAAGTTAAAAATTCAGTAAAATTAATAAAATGGATCAAAGTAATTGGAGTTAAAAAAATATATGAATAAAAAATGGAAAGTCTCCGCAAAAACGTTGAAAATCACATGAAAAGTATTCTGAATTGTTTTGCATGTCACGTGAGAAAATTCGCAGGTTAAAAAACAAAGAAAATTAATAAATTGAATTGAAAAACTAAAAAGTTAGATGTAAAATCGAAAAGCAAAATGATTGAGAAAATTGTTCGATCGTAAACAGGAAAATACAAGAGATTCAGAGCTTCCGAGGCAGCGAACAGCGATCTGGAGGCGCGTGGTGGAGACCAAACGGGTTTATCGGGTGGAGTACCGAGCGTGGCTCTCCGAGGGATGGAGCGAGCTCGTTGAAGCCCTCGAAATTTGAAATGTGGCTATCAGAGGATGGTGAAGAAAAAAACAATTTTCTCTGACCTCCACTCGGGCCTGTCACTATATATGCCACGAAAATGGAGCTACGTTTAATGATAAAAAATAAAAAATGAGGGGAAAGGCCAGAAAAAAAGAAAAAAAATTGAAGAGAAAATGGGCATTGAAGTCTCTTGAAAAGCATATATTCGCTTTCAATGAAAGCATCCATATTGGTATTCCGAGCCAAGCGTTATTAGGGAATTTCATCGTTGCATCGCATCCGCTGTATTGAAAAGCTATTGTTATTATTATTACCATTTTTCCAGGTATTTACTGGCGAATAATATTTTTCCTCCAACCCTTGGCCTCTGAGTCGATGCACCGATGAAGTTCCTTAATAAGGAACTTTATATTTTTACATACACCTTATATGGATATGTATACAATGCAATTAAATAATAATCCATTAAATATCGTATAATTCTTTAAATAAATGAAAGACTACAAGCAAAGGAGAAAAAGCTTTGTTCGTTTTCTTTTGAGTATGTAATCTCTCATTCCTTACCTTGTGCTTCTTGATCCGGAATCTTTCGTGTTCCAGCCTTTCATCACCACGTTCGGCGAAAAAAAAGTGATGAAAAGTTTTCGCCTAGTCGCAGTTGAAAACTAATCGAAAAAGAAATCATAAAAAGTCACAAGGCATTATTAAAAAACGTGCAGTTTTAATAGAAAGAGTGCATGCGTCCTCGGGAATGCATTTTCTCTATTATTTGAATTGGTGAACCCGGAATGAAAGCTCGATAGGAGAACCTTGAACTTGATGTTGGCTGCAAACGCGACTAATTCGTTTTAATGTGTTTTCGTGTGTTGAGCGAATAATATTACTTAGGCAAGCCAGTACTTTTCGATAGTTTGAAAATATTTGAGTTTGTGTTGTTTTAATTATGATTTTTCGGTGTGAATTAAATGGGGAAGGGAAAAAAAGTTTTAACGACGAAGCTTATCCTTGATAATCGTAATAATTGTGCTCGTCATGTTTATTTAGCTCGTGTGAAGGTATCGCAACTTCTCGAGGTGTTTGTCTGAATATTGTGTGGGCTGCGCATTGGTAACTGCAAAATTATGCTGCTCGAGAGTTTGCCAGTAAGGGGGATCGATCGATCTCACTTCTTCGTTCTCGAGACTCCTAGAACGTCCGTATGCAAGCTGTGGTGATTCATTACAATGTTTTTTCCTTCCTCTCTTTTTTTTCTTTTTTTATCAACATTTTATTGATTCCAGGTGAAACTACGAGATGGAGAAATAGCGATAGAGCAAAGAGGTGAAAAAACTCGAGAGAGAAAATATACGGATTGATCGATGGAGAGAGTCTTGATTGTAGAATGAATGATTTGTTTGTATGGTATTAAGTTTTTTTCTCTCTTTTTATAACATCGCCAGGGAGAGTCACGTGTAACGATAATTAAAAAACGAAAGAAAATAAATGGAATAAGTCTCGCTGCAGAGTATCGGAGAGTATATATAAAAATATATAGAAGCCGTTGTCAAAAGTATTAAAAGTATTATGGTGTGGGTGTCAATGAATTGAGTCGAGTTTGAATATATCGAGTATTATGATTTTTTTTTTTTTTTTTTTTTTTTTTTTTTAATGATGTGACTCCATAATATGTCAATATGCACAAGTTAATATTGTTATTATAATAGTAGTAGTATAGTATAGTGTTTTACAGTGTATGTTTATGTGGTAAGGTATAAGGTTAACCCTTTCGTATTTTTTTTTCAACTTCCTCTATAGTATAGTCGTTTACAGTATATAATTAAGTGCCTTAGATGTTTAAGTCTAAAGAGTACGACTACGTTTTGTTTGTTTGTTTTTTTTTTCGTTATCGCTATCAACTATAACAGTAACCTAGCATGTCTTTTCCTTGCGACAATTTCTTGGCTCAGTGTGTTGTTACTTTCTTTTCTGCTGTTTTTGTTGTTGTTGTTGTTGTTGTTGTTGTTGTTTTGTTATATTATTTGTTAATCTCTCATTTGTAGTCTCAGAAAGAAGGATCCTTCGAATTCTGTGATCCGTTGTTCGCAAGTATTCCCCATACGTTCAAGTGTATATCGAGTTGTTTTGTTTGTTTGGGTTTGTTGGATTATTGTTGTTTTGGTTGTGATGGCATTTGGATGATGATCGAAGGGGATGATTGTTTATCACCTTGAAAATATAGTTTCGCTGCTTTTTACAATGTATCTATATATTCGTATCGCGTCGTGACTTTTTGTGGGTGCGTTTGGGTTCTATCTTTTTATAAATGTTTTCTTTTTGTGAGTGTGGATTCGTGTGTGTGTTTTTTGTCGTATACAATGGATATGGTGTTATATAATGGAGCCAGTGGTGCTGTTGTGTTCAGTGTTGTTTGACGTTTATCGAGTGTGTATATAAATATATCGATATATAATAATAAATGATTGGAACAACTGATTACATGCGAAATTCGGTGTTGAATGTTTGTTTTGTTAATAATTTGAAGTCTCGTGACATCGTGCCTCTGAATAAAGTATTTCTGAGGCCCTCAGCAATGAGCACGATTCGAATGAAAAATCATATAATGATGATGTGTCGTGACGAGTGATAAATTGTTGTTGGGAGGTGAAAAAGTGACAAACCTGTATCCTCTATCGAGTGATTAATAAAATATTTGGAGTAGAATTATTTTGTTGAAAAACGAGCTGTTTTTGTTTTGTCTCTTTTTTTTTTCATTCGAATGGTGGCTCCGTATGTTCGCTGCTCTCGTTCGATATCGCGTATGTCTCATGATCGTTAGTTATATCGTTTGTCATCTCGGTAATAACGCCTTCGCGATGGTGGAGCGTTTTCATAAAGGTCAATTATAAAGTACTGATAATAGTATTATTAACGTGGCATGTTCGGAGTTCCTCATCGAGATAATCATTCGGACTTGCGCTCGATGAGTAGTCCTCTGGTTTTTAATAATTATTAATGTTTTTGTTTGTTTTTTATTCACGTGCAGACCCTATATGTTCGCATCCAATCTTATACATAAAATAATTTTTAAAAATATATGTGTATTTGCATTATATTCCGCGCTATGTATTATCGTATTTGCAAGGTGTCATATCGACACGATGAATATTTGATGAACGGACAAACAAAATGGATCCGGTCGATGTAAGGGTTGTTGACAATCGAGAGGCTCTTTTCAATATGTATTTTTTTATCTTTCTTTTTATATTTCATACTTAGTTCCTAAACCAGTAGATATACATTATTTATTTCTTGTTTTTTTTTTCTTTGTTTATTCGATATTGTTTTTTTCTGTCTTTTGGCAAATCCGAAAAAACTGATTCCAAAATAGGAACGGATCATTGTGCGAACTATGTATACAGGGTGCAATTTGTGAGACACGCGTTCGGATACTTGTCTTCGTTTGTTTTGTTTTCCTCAGTTTAATTCACTTTTTTCGTTATCTTCTTTTTTTTTCTCTCGCAAATTTTAGTTTAATTACCTTTTCTTCTACTCGTTTTTTCTAATGTCTCGGGCGCGCTCTCTCGCACATTCTTTCTCATCGCATTCTCGCTCAATATATCGTATCGTAACACTCTCACGGTTGTGTTTTCTTTTATTTATTTTTCTGCTTTTTTTCTCATTTTTTTTCGATAATTATTTTTTTTTACCACTGCTTTTTTTTCTTCTTCGTAATTATCGTGATTTTTTTTGTTTTAAATCTTTATCAGTTCTCGTCTAAAACGGTGGTACATACACTTGGTAGGGTGCTCTCAGGACTGCTAGGCACAGATAATTGACTCGCAAATAACTCTTCAAACAACATTAGAGCGTACGACATACAGTACATCATATGTACATATACATTCATATATATGTATACACACATATATCGAGACATATATACGAGTATATATATACATATAGATGCGTATATTATGTATATTCAGATTTATATATATATTACAGTTTTAAGAGTTAACCATTATTTAGTGTTTATGTATATATGCATATTTCGGTGTATTTGTATATATATGTTACGTGTTGGTGTGTAAGTGTTGATTTTTGTGTAAATGTATATCCTCATTTAGCTCTATACACATACCAATAAAATACATTGAGATAACGAACGATCGCGGCTTTATTGACGATCGTAACTTCCGGGTTTCTTGGCAATTGTAAAATCTTCGATCAGCTACGATGGCAATAAGATTTAACAGATTTATCAGTCAAGAGCACTCTTTGAAAATTTTTATAATTTTAAGATTAAAATTGTTTCCATTATTTTGAAATGATAATTGATGGAAAAGTATGTCGCTGCTTTGCGAATCGTTGGATTGGAGAATCGAATTCTACAAGCTCTTGCGAAACTTTGAAAATACGATCGCTTATGATGCAAAAACGCGATCGTTCGCCAGAGTTTTTTTTGTTGTTTTTGTTGTTTTTTTTTCTTCGTGTTAATTCAGTGTGATAATTGTATACAGTCAACAAATCTTATTACAATCTAATTTGTCTTTTGACGCAGCGTTGGGAAGACAGAGCGCATAGACCCTTTCTGGTCCAGGTTTGAGGGAGACGGGATTTAGGAAAGGAATTTTTGTTTTTCTACTATTTCTTTTTTTTTTCTTTCTTGTTCAGTAATTCAATAAATTTGTGTTTTCGTTCAAGGAACGCAGACTTTCTTCGACGCGCAAGAGCAAAAACGGTGGAAAGCTTTTTCGCTATAGTATTTCGTCGCGTCGACGAGGCCATTTATGTTTTTTTTTTCGTTTTCATTCTGCTTGCTGGGAATCTTCAGGGGCCAGGAATGGATCAGGTGGGATAACGGATGGTAGGCGCGCAGATATTATAATGCTACGAACGTTGATATGACACATGGTGGGTTAGGGATGCCGACAACCTGATATGTGGAGCAGGTATGTCACCGGTAATACTTAGGATCTTTATTTCTTCCTTTCTTTTTCTTTTTGTTTATTTTTTTTTTTTTTTTACTTTTTTCTTTTGCCTTCGCTAAAGGCGCTACTGCGCTCCGACTTGTCTCATAACACGAGGCTCGTATGCTCGTTGCATTTATTAATAGAGTGCGAGTACGTCGCGAACGTGGTTGAGATTTAAATATAAATATACAAAGCATTCCCTACGTAATTTTGGCTAGCCAAAAATAATGAAATTCCAGATAAGAGTTAAATTTCAATTCGCATACATATTCTGTTGCGCACGAAATTATTTTCTCCTCGTGACAAAGAGAGCTCGTGTCCTGATTAAATTTATCAAAATTACGAAATTTCAATTATCTAATGAAAAACGAAAACGATGCTCCGAATTTAATTCTCCTAATAGACTTTTCCATGGTCTTCTTTTTTTATTTTTTATTTTTTTTGCAGCACGATTGGAATGACTGAAGATACGCTTGACGCGCGTCCAGTAACAATTGAGCTAGATCAGCGAGAAACGCGTTGTACGGTTGGAGAGACGATTGCAATTATTTCTCGTGGCACTTGGCCAAAAAACGTGATCACGAGAAACGCGTGAATGTTGTATTCTCGACCGCGATATATTTTTTATCGCGTTGTAGAGTAGCAAAGGAAAAAAAAACGAAGAAAAAAACAAAATCGCTGCAAATGGGAGCATCGAAATTTATCGAACACGGCTGCTCATAGTCGAATGATTCAATATAGTTTGGCTAGGAATATAAAATTTGTCAACGAGACAGATCGGAGCGCAATACGGCAGTATTATCCTTTAGCAAATTACTAACATTTATTAATTAATAATAATCAATAATTATAATGACAATAATAATTGATAATAATAATAATTAATAATAGTAACGATATGTTCCTACAGCCTATCTAACTGCAAACATTAAATCCTAGTGGCTTAAACGCAATATCAATATTCATCAATCATCGTGATGATTTTTCTCATCATTTTGCTTCTCTCGATAACTTTTTTATCCGCCACGATATATTAATACAATATATGTGTTCGGTCATTTTTTCAAAATTTCCAAACATTTTAAAATAATAAACGTTATTATTACAATATCAATCGATAAATTGTATTCTCCTCAGTTTGTTGGTTTTTTTTTCACCTCCTTTCTCTCTCTCTCTCTCTCTCTCTCTCTCTCTCTCTCTCTCAGGGTGTACGAACCGTGTTGCAAGTCATGAGAATGCAACATCGTATGCTCTCTCTCTCTCTCTCTCTCTCTCTCTCTCTCTCTCTCTCTCTCTCTCTCTCTCTCTCTCTCTCTCTCTCTCTCTCTCTCTCTCTCTCTCTCATTTCTTTTAATCGTCCTCTTGCAAATATATACACATACAATTTGGGGGATATGTATATCAGTAAAATTTAAAACGAATAATTTCACTCTCTTTATGAATTACTTATCGACACATAGTAGTAGATATTATCTCTTTTTTTCACATTTCTCTCTCTCTCTCCCTCCTCGTTAATCGTTCGTTACAACCTCGAGTTTGGTGTTTTTGAAAAATGTTTCTTTTTTTTTTCTCATGATTTAGTAAACTCGTTAGAGAAGGTTGTGTGTGTTTTTTGCGCAGTGCGTAGGGATTAACGCGTTTATTTATTAGCCGATAGAGGTGTGTTGTCCGACACTGCGAAACTGGTTGGTTGGACAGCGTCAATAATAGATTGTTCCTACTACGATTACGATTTGATTTTGTACACATTATTTACGACGGGCGTCGTTTATCGGTGGACAAAGATCGACGAGTGCTATAGTACCGAGGGCGAGGGTTGAGGGGGGGGGGGACGAATTAATGTTAAAATGACTTTAAGCCCCGCGGAAAGAGGAAAAGAGATAAAGAATGCAACAAGAAAGAAATATTTCTATATAAATATAAAGGCCCGTCGAATAGAGTCCACCGGTGAGAGACGCGAGTCTATTAAATTATATATTTATTTTATTTCTTTATAAAGTTAGATTAATTTTACCCTTATGAATTTAATTGTCCAGCGCGACTAGTGATTCGCGCAAATTTTTTAGTATTCAGTTGTTATTTTAAATCATTTTAATTCCTCGTTGGTGAGATTGATATTATTCTTAATCCTGGCTTTCATTTTGTTTGTTCAAAATGTTTTATTTCTTTAAACGTGTTATTATATTTTCTTCACTCTTAGTCCCTTATTCCCAAGCTTAATCGAACAATTTGCTTCTCTCGTTTCTCAGTGTCCATGTGTGTGTGTGTGTGTGTGTGTGTGTGTGTGTGTGTTTTATGTCTAAACGATTGGGGGCTAAGTGATGACTGGCCTAAGATCTACGTGTGTTGTCTTAAAGTATATTAACCTTCGGAAAACCGAAGCTGGCCTATGGATTTTTGATCCTTGAAAATTCTCATTCTAGCATTCCTGTAAACAGTATATATAAATATACATAAAAACATATATGTATATATACCATTACAATAGCAACGTCTACGTCCTTATTTATTTTTTCCTAAAACTCATTACGAAGATCGAAATGCAGATTCGCGATATTTATTCTTTCCGCACCTCACTAAGCGTAGAACCGTGCATCATCAATTTTTCCAACATAAGAGAAACCTTTTAATCGACCGTAATTCCCCACTACTTAATTTTTCTATCAATAATAATAACAATGATAATGATGATGATCAAAAATGTGGTATTTCGATAAATATATGTTTTCACATATCTCCATCTTTTTTATCACCCAAAAATGCACGTTAAATTTGTCATTTTTTACATTTCGTTACGTCTGTATGCACATCCGTTAACCCCAATGGCTATAAACATGGAAATGCATACAGAGTAAACGGCGCAGTCACCCATAGCCACTCACGCCTCGACACAAGCATACATGATACTGAAATGAATGAGAGTGAATGAGTGTTCGTTGTAATACATGCTATACACGATCAATTATATTTTCATGATGTTCATATTTATCTCTTCCTTTAATCAGCCCTTTTTTTTCTTAATCATTTCTCTTTTGTTTTTTAACAAGTTAACCGCAAGTACAATGTACAAGTATTTTATCAGAAAATAAGCGACAGTCTGACATGCGTGTTTTCTTTTTTGTTCGTTTTAATATATATACGCATGTATATATAAATATATATATTTCGAGTATATAATATACTCGAGTACATTATATACACCGATATATATCTATATGTATACATATTTATAGATATTGTGTGCGCATTATAAAAACGTACCTAGCGCACGCCTTATACGCGACATACGCGCGGACGCACACACACACACACACACACGCACGCTCATACACGCATCCACGCGCACACACACACGCGCACAGGTTGGAGAGCGTGCTCTGATCAGGAGGGTATCGTTGAATTGACAATGCGAGCTGTTATAATTAAGATTATAATTATTTCAGTATTATAATTATTACTATTATTATTATAATTATAATTATTATTTTATTGTTGGATCTTTACGTACAGGAACCGCGCGCGTGTTTTTCTCTTTATTTGTTTTGTTTTGCTCTTTCTCGTCCGTCTGTTGGTGTGTTATGTCTCGTGATTTTCTAGTGGTTTTTGTTGTCGTGTGTATTGAAATAAATAAATAGCGTGAACGGAGAATCGCCGTGGAAAACGGAAGATTTGGGATTTTCCATTTGCGTTGAAAATGTAGGCTTTTTATTGCTGGAGCTAAAGAATGTTCCGGCACACCAGGAACCACGTTTTTTTTTTCAACTACGGTCCGTTCACTGCGCTGCTTTTCAAATGAGCCCCTCAGCCCCACGTTTCTTATTTATACTTTTCTTGGCTTTCGTTAGAAACTCCGGTCCGAACAATTCACAGCCATAACCGAACGACACAATTCTGCTTGCCGACAGATCATTTCAATCAGGCTTTTCGTACGCGTCCGAACAACACACTGTAAGTACACGAAATGTCACTAGGTACCCAAATATACTCATATGCGTGTAGATATTCATTAGAGTGGGTTTAGGGATATAGAGGAAAAATTGTCTGGAATATTTCACCTTTGCTGAAGGACATTCATGACTTTTTCTTTTTGTTTATTTTTTTTTTGATGAATTTTTGAGCGAATTATTCGAGTTTTCGGTCGTTAAACGATACTCTGCGAAAAAAATATCGAGACGGAACATAAAACTCCATTAGCCACTCTAATGGACATGGATCCAGGCGAATCGTACACATGTGTGATATATTTTCTATGTGGATTAAATAATTCTTGATCAAATGCGACGATACTCTCCTTGATTTAATTCCCGCTGCTTCTCATCATCATCATTATCATCATTATCATCATCATTCTCATCGCCGTCATCGGTACCACATATATATCTACAATATCAATATTTTTTATGATATGGTTAAAATGGCCTAACGTTGGTGAATATTTTGTTGTTTTTACGTTTTCCTAAGCCCTAGTCTGTCTGCGGTTTTTCATTCGTTCGCCCACTTGGCAATCAAATTGATTTGATTTTTTTTCATACTAAATGATTCCCTAGATGAGTTTCGAGACTGAGATCGAAGATGGAAACTCCGATGCTTACGTTAGATTACAAGCGAAATCGTAAACTGTGAGGAGAAAAGCAAAAACGTCTCGCACAATGAAGGACGATACGATAATTCGTAGCGAAAAATGGATCCGCGAAAAACGATGTCAAAGTAAATGAGAAAAAAAAATTGTCATCATTTTGGTGGAGAATAACCGGGGAAAGGGAAAAATAATCAAGAACGATCGATCGCGAGGGACAGGTTCAAGTTATCTAATTATTTAATGAATACTTAGGCTGCCTATTTCAAACGAATGTCTAATTCGTCGTTACGTTTTCGCGCACGTTCCACCCCAGAATTGCATTATTATATACATCGAAACACGATGGCTGTATAGTTTCGATGTGTAGAACAGCGTTTCACTCGATTTGCTTTGCTCTATTAATCATTATTACTTTTGCATTTGAATGACTCGCTGTACGGATACCAATTCAGCGATAAATAAACGACATGGGTCCTCCAGCATTTCGTACACGATGGGCTATTAAAACTTATCCTCTAGATGTATTGTAACAAATATTGCCTCGAATATAAACTTTAGTGTCTGAGTGTTTAGCAGTTTATTATTTTTCCATGTTGCTGTACTATTTTTTTTTTCCCTTTACTCCGATCCTTCTCGTTATTAATATTATTATTATTTGTTGCTTCATTTAAAATGTTGAACTTGATTCGTTAGGTCTGCCTCTGAGGATGTATGGACAAAAACGTTGGCGGATATATATTTTGTCACGCGGTTCGTAGGGTTATAATGCCCTCGTTTGTTTGTTTGTTTTTTCTTTTTTTCTGTATATATCTTACACTTTACGTATGGCCAAGTTGTCAACTCTATATTAATAAGTAGTCATTTGGTTCGCTTCGAAATAGTTAGTTGTATGTTTATGTATGTGTATGTGTGCATGTGTGTAAGTATTTCGCATTTTAATCTCCGGAGATCTAAAACCTTTCTTATAAAAACATCCCTCGGCCCGACAAAATATTGCCGAGAGACACTAATATATTGTTTCGTCAATGTCATTAGTTTTGTTTTTCTTCTCTTTGTTATTGGTTTGTTTTTTTTTATCTTTTTTTTTTCAATTATTTTTTCGTATATAAAATTCAATTCACAATCCTCGATCCAATCAGACAGCTTTGAATTCGTCGCAAAACCCTGAACACTGACAGCTCTCGGGAACATCAATGGTCGATTGGGAGAGGCGCTCGGTAGGGAAAAAAACATTGGACAAACGATGACGTTTAGTTCTGTTTGTTTGTTTACTCTCTTCTCATTATTGTTCTTTCACGTTGCGATTGAGAGGGATATCTTTTTGTTTTTATACTTGTGTCTCGTCATTTTTTCAGGTTAATTAAGATAATAAATCGCGACAAGCTTTGGCACAGAGCTTCTCTCGACTTGTTTCATGCTCAAACTTCTCAGTCGAGTTTCAAAGCAGCAGCGCAAGGAAAACATTCAAAGACTACAAGTTTCGATGACTCTGCTGGGGCTTTTTATTTTCTTCGTTTCTTGGAGAGTTCCGAGTGGCTCAATCACAGTACCTCAGCGACTAATTAACGAGGCATCAAACAGACCCGTGAAAGAAACAAAAAACAAATAAAAACAAATAGAAAAGGGAACGCAGATGAGAAGGAAAATGGAAACATCCGCAGATAAGCTCGTCGCGCGAAACTTGTCGCACATATATCTTTGGCCTCGCAGTAGTTAGTCGAAAAATATATAAACAGCTTGCGAAAATATGCCTCGATATCCTTTTTATTTCCATTAGCGGATAGAGAGAGAGATCCTTTCGTTTTCGCGTGTGTCTGTGTGTCGTGTGTTGTGTGTACGTGTGAGGACTCGAAAAATGAGTGTTTTGGTCCAATAAAACATACTTGATTATCCGGTCCTTCCTTTCCAATTATTTTCTCACAATAATAATATTCTTCACTAGTTCGCAGCATACGAGATCCCGAGTCTTTTCGTATTTTCATTTAAATCCCTGATTATACGAAATTTAGTCGAAAATGAATTGGCTCGAGTTTATTATCTCATTCTTGATTGACTTCTCAAGTCGATTCTCATAACCACTGGTCACAACCGAGCATTCATTATTTCGTTGCATTCTCCGTTTGTTTATTTTCGCATCAATACCAATAAAAACGACTGGTTACTTATTGTTTCATATTTCGTCTGATATGTATTCGCAATGATGAAACGAGACGATCGCGTGTGCGAGGAAAAAAAAACACATTCCCCAAGCTCAACCGGATGTTTCAGCCACTGTATGGATCGAGTTCCCGTGTTTCTTTCGAGGAGCTGCGAAGTGGCGTTCGCCAACGACTCAGCTTTATTTATTTAATTCCGTTTTTTTACTCACGATGCTTTTTGGTCCTCTCGTTAAATCTTTCGCTACTCTCGCCCTTTTACCTTTCTCCGTTTTTCCGTTGCCTCTTATCTTCCTGGGTCACATGTAGGATGCTTGTAGCTCGTGGTGTTGCATTTTTTTTTTTATCAATTTCTTCTTGTTTTTTTCTTTTTTTCCTCATTTCCTTATTATCGTCCTTTTGTGGTTAACTCTTCGTCTCGATGTTTCTCTCGTAGGTTGACTATAAAGACACGACTCGTTGGAGCACGTGTGCACGTGTGTGTGTGTTTCAACGATAATATTATTTTATCGTCAATAGGGCCAGAATGTTGATAGCGGCGGCGGTGGCGGTGGCGGAGGTACGGTCGGATATAATGCCGGTCCGGCGATAAGGAGACAGGCGGGTGGTAAAGGTGGAGGCACGGGAGGTAATACCGGGGACAGTGCTATCGCCGCTGCCGCTGCTGCAGCTGCAACAGCCGCTGGATGCATTCCCGTTGACGTTGAATTGCCAGTTCCAGTTGTCGCGGCGCATAATGTGTGCAGAGCGATTGATGAACGCTGACGATGACGCTGGCCCTGGACCTCGCCGTTCTATTCCGAATCCTGTTGCATTTTCGCGTGGCCGTTACCGGCGGAATTACTCGTTGAACCGCTGCCGCTGCTCGGTGGAAAATTCGCTGGTATAGTGCGCGACGACGAGAAGCACAGCTTCATGATGTACGGGAATTTGCCGTCTGAAACGAAGCCACCTTTTTGTTTCTCGTTGCTGCCTCATTCACCAGTGCGCCAAATTTCATTAACGTCCTACTTTTTTTTCCTCCAAGTGTCATTCCGGTAAAAAATTCTCATTTTTTATTCCAGCTTTAAAAATCCTTTTTTTTTTTCGTTTTCGTAATTGAGGCTATGCGCGAGACGCTATGAAATTTTAAAGAAGTTGGCTACATACCGCAATATGATAAGAATTTAATAAAATTTAGTGAGAATATTTTTTGTCATTAGATGCGACGACACAATTTTTTTTTTCGTCTACCTAGTTGTCGAATAATTTGAGTTTACAATATGCAAAAGATATATCTGTATATATCTGAATCCTATGCTTATGCATGTAAACTGTAGTGTTCAATTACCCGAAAATACTGTAGAACGAAAATCTTTTGAAAAAATTTAAATTCATATTTAATCCTGAAGCGTATGCGCACCAAATTTCATCCAATTCTAATCATTTCAACTTTTCCTGTGCTTTTAACATGACAACATTGTTGTGTGTAGCCACACTCCTGGAGGAAAATTACTTTCATTTATTGTGCTTTTCGATGATCGAATGTCAAAAATGTGAATCTTCTGTTCCTTTGAAACAAACAAAAATCTTGTATTTTTTAAGGAATGACCGGAATGACGCTTTCGATATTTGATGGAATCGTGACGTGATGATAAAAACAAAACAAAAAAAAAAGGATTGATTCCTCAGATTCATAGTGTGAGCCCTGATGGTTACGCAGAATTGATTGAAAGCCCCAAAATGATGAGAGCTCGAAGAAATTCGGCAGGGTAAATTCACATGGGAGAGAGTTGTCGGTGTGAATATATTTTTAAATACTTACTGCTATTTTCAAGAGCAGTGTGATTGCACTCCATGATGGCTTCGACGGCGATACCGACGCTGCTGAATTCGATAAGCCCGGAGGAAGATCTCTCGGACTTGAGGGGGAAAAGTTTGACAGTCGTTGGTGCCTCAATTCCACGTTCTACGAAAACACGATTGACAGTGTCCTCGGTTAGATCAGGTGGCGTGTTGAAAAAGTGTACGATCTTCGAGGGTGGCTGTATCCTGTTTTTGTTTGCCATGGCCGGGTTCAGGAATCTTTAATAAAAATAAGTCCTCGCGTGAGTTTTAATCTCGTGTTTGATTAAAATAATTCTAAAAAATGAAGTCAAAGTGTTTCGTGATGTCCGATTATCGGTGATAAAAAAAAAAGAAAAAGTAAAACCAAAAAATATTCCACGATGATCCGTAATACAGATTTGAAAATTCTCCGAACAAGAACGAGCCAAGTTTACGGAATTAAGGTTAATTGTGTTAATTAGCGACGGTTCTTTATTTTCTGTGTGTGGATGTTGGTCACACCTGTTGTTCTTGCTACCAGTGAAGTCTTTGAAACTCGCTGTTTTGTCCGGTAGTATGTATGGATTTGTCACGTCAGCGAGGAAGGCCTGTTTCGAGAAGCCCAACTGTAATTTGCCTTCGGTGCCAATCGTGACGTTGTTTAAGTTCTGCAAACATCTCTCGACCGCGATACCATCGCCCATTTGGATCATGGCGCAGCCTTCCTTTGTTTTCAAAAATTTGACCTGCGACAATGATGATAATTGAGGAATAACGGAAAATAAACGGGTGGTGGAAATAGAAAGAGGAGATTTTTCTTTTCCTGGTAATTGAAAAAGGGTTACGCTCGAGAGAAACGCTCCTTGACATTTCTTCGCTATTCTTTGGTCCAAAAAGTGTGTTAATCTGGATTTTTTTTCTTCTTTTCATTCGAGACTGTAACGGGTTGTTAATTTCTATAATAAATCCAGTGGATTCACCTCCGTGACTGTGGATCGTCGGTGGCGTTCAAAACTAACACAGTATGCTCGTTCTCGCGTTATGCATGTATGAGAGTTTGTGTTGAGAGGCTGCTTTATGTACTTTGAAGTTAAGTTCGCTCGGGAGAGCGAAGAGCACTTGAAGCAAGAGACGTGCAACGTTTCTGGCTTGGGCCTGTCTGTTTCTGAGCAATTTTCTTGCGCACAAACACATATTCATAGAAGGAAAAAGGGACAAGAGACAGAGATATAGAGGGAAAGGGAAAGAGATGCTCGTACCTTGGTGACATTGCCATAAAGACAGAACAAGTTAAAGAGCTTGTCAGTGTTGACTTTGTCGGGCTGGAGGCCGTATACCATCATGACCGAGCCTTGTGTACTTGATGGTGGTGTTTGACCGAGAGTCGGCACGTAACCTGGTCTCGGAGGGGTTGGATGTAGTGGCTCGCGACCGGTAAAGTCGCTCTTAATCCCATATCTTTCGACATACGGTTCCGCGTATGTAGTCGGACCGTTAAAATTTTCTTCATAACGATCGTGGCCAGCACCCGGTGGAAATCCGACTTGTGGAGTTGATCCTGAAATAGAAAACAAAAAACAACGCATTACGAACAATTCAAACCAGAAAAAACTGAGCGAAAAATGGAATTAAGAAAAAAATACATAAATATATAGCCAATTCATGGAATTAAATTTATTCTGACAAATCTCACAATTCGCTACTCTGTCTTCTTACACATACACAATTTTTCTATGTTTTTTACCCTACAAAGAAAAATAATTTTAATTAAAATATGAAAATAAATGCAAAGTAAAAATAAATGAACTTTAAAATGACGAGTTCGAAGAGTAAGCCACCGCATACATGTCATCTAATCTTCATATCTGTAAAAATCCATTTCGAAGATTTACTATTTTTTGTATTTTTTGTTTAACCGGAATTATCGAACGAAGATTTTTTCTTTTACTTTTTCTAGTTTAAAGTACGCCCTTAAAGGGTTTGAAAAAATGGTACGCGTCCGAGCCATGCGGCCAGAATCATTAATCGTAAAAAATGTGGCGAGAATGGAAACTCCTGCAATGAATGGAAAGAAAAGGAAAAAAAAGGAAGAAAAATGCTTGATCATCGAGGGATAGGTTCGTGTATAGCTGATGAAAGCTCAAGAGTACTGACCGTAGGGTTGGGGAGCAGCTCCGTATCGGGGCTCGGCCAACAGTGGAGCCGGCCTCCCATTCCCGGTAGTGTCATTTTTGTGTGCGCTCGAGCCTGCAACAGATGAAATATATCTTTCGATCAGCAAGACCTACGCTTTCCTACTTGCAATATATTTCTTCTTATTCCTTCTCTTCCATTCTCTCAAACTATACTTCACGACATTACACACAATTTCTTTTAGTCTCTTGAGTATAAATATAAAAATATACATATATCGATATTTCTATAAATTTTTCTATGTATATTTATATCATAAAATGTATATTTATATACATTGAAAAATATAGATATTTATGTATACTGTGTGCACTTTACTTCCTCCCGGATATTGATCCGCGACGAAGAGCGCGTCATATACCCCGGGAAACATACAATGCAATGGTACTCGGCGCGCTGCACACATTCTCTTTTCTATTTCACTTTAGCCAGCCGAGCCTCAGCTCTCCGCATATTTCATACAGTCATTTTCTCGGCTCTTTTCACTTCACTTCCATTCTTCTTCATATTTTATGGATATCAATCCTTTTATTTTACGAGTGATTAACTAGCAAATTATTTACAAATAACAAACGGCAAAGCGGAGAAAAAACTGCATATTTTTTTTTACAAATTGTCAAAACGATTTAAATGGTCAAATTTATTCGTAGGGAATAAGAATTTTTTTAAATCAGTTGAAGGAAAATGTTTCCTCATTACTGATATTGAAAATGATTGATGGGCAAGGACGTAAATGCATTAAAAACTAACATTTTTCTTCGAGTGAGTAATCATCGTTTTCCTCTTCCCTTCTCGTCTCCTTTGCTCTTTGCCTTTTGTTGGAGCCTAAAATTGTGTTTACCGTCTTCGTGACGCGAATTAAACGCTTGGGATCCGTGGCTTCTGGAGGCGAGAGAGAGAGAGAGAGAGAGGGAGAGAGAGGGAGAGAGAGAGAGAGAGAGAGAGAGAGAGAGAGAGAGAGCGAGAGAGACAAAGAGGGAGAGAGAACGTATAATTTCTAGCATTTAACGCGAAATTATTAACTCTCGTGCCTGCAACCGTCTACCGGAAGACCATTAAGCAAGTTGAGGTCGTTCTCATCGAGCCAAAACACGAGTAAGACTGGGCTTTAAAAAAATTGGAATGAAAGTATCAAAATTGAATGCACCGGTAAAAAATGAGTTTGTGAAAAGTCCGAAGGAACTGATGAACGAAAAATTTCGAACAGAACAGTAGAATGAAATGCGTAATTTTGTTTGTTCGCCTGAATGCATTTTTTCTTCATTACTCGGTGTGAATACAAAAATCTGCTAATTTGTAGAATCGTATGAGAGAAAAAAACGATTGCGGAACGGTTAGCACGGAAAGTGAGATCTACGATTCTTGGATAATCGACCGCGAGGTGAAGTGTATGAAAAGGTTGAGAGAAGGAGGGGATGAAAGGCAAGAGAACGACGACGCACATGGAGGAGGACGGGGAGGGAAAACGGAAGGGTGAAGAGGCGGTGCACGGGAATACGCGAATTCGTATTTGTGACCGTTCGTCTCACGAGCTTTTCTGTGTCCGTTCCAACGAACATATAGTCATATATATATATAAGTTGGTGGATAAATTTCTCCGGCTACTTTCCGTGACAGGAAGTGTCATAATGATTACGTCTAAATGAGATTTACGAGTAGAGTCTCTGAAAAGGATATAAAAGAGCAAAGTGTCATCCGAGTGGCGTTTCATGCAGTTTCATACACGAATACTTATAGAGCGCGAGGATTTAGATCGATGGAAGGGAGAAGTGGGAAAGGATGAAAAATTGGTGAGGGTCTCGACTTCCGGCCCGAGTCGGACAAGATAGCGCAGGTAACGGTAAGAATTTAACATAAAAATATAAAAGTTTTGTATAACCGTGAAGTTTTACATGAGCGAATGAGGCTGAGATGCTGCTTAATTATTGCAATTACCAATTATCATGTGCCTGCGAATGGAGAATTTCTCGATCGCTTGACGCGGCCAAGTCTCAGGTAGACGGTGGTAATAAAGGAAGGAGGGAAGCAGCGTTGATTAGAGGCCGGCGAGCAAGGGCGCAGAAGCCGACATTAATCATCATCCCCTCTATCCATTAATATTCCTCTCTCTCTCTCTCTCTCTCTCTCTATCTCGCTCTTTCGTTGACGACATTTCCGAGCGATAGCGTAACCGACGAAATTTCTAGCGACATAGTAGGGAAACGTTGAGGGATGAAGGGCGGCGCGGAAGGAAGAACGACTCGAAGGAAGGTGGCTCGATTAAACCGGGTAACGCGACTGGTCGACGATGACGATCCAAAAGGGAGGTAGAGAGAGAGAGAGAGAGAGAGAGAGACGCTGGTTTGTATGCACAGAGTATATGTACCAGCGAGTCCGTTTGGTATAGAGATGTGCACTACTTTCGATCGATTTTCTTCATCAGATTTGACGCCTCCCTACGCGAGTTTGGGTGTGCACAGCAAAAGTAAACGCAAAAAAAGCTAACACACTCGCAATATCAACAGTCCCAATGCAGCCGAAAGCAAAAACGTTGAAAAAATTGACACGACCAAATAATCGTGAAATAAATGAATTTTCTTTCGTTTTTTGTTTTTTTATCATCGTCGCTACCGAAATTTGCATGCACTTCCCATTAATATTTATACAGCCTGGGGGAAAGAATGGTGCTCGGAATTGACGATTCCGTGTGCGGTGAGAGTTGTTCCGATTCGAAAATTCGTGTTCATTCGTAGAAATATGGTTTTATAAAAATATTATATGCGACGGCATAATACCTGCGGCAATTTTTATTTTTATTACAGAATTAAAATGAAGAAAATGACCAAAGTAACAATTTTATTGACAATATTATCCATAAAAATAAATGTAACAATATTTTTGACTGCCGAAATGATCGGAGCAGAATTATAATTGTTGCTGGACGTTCTAAGATATTGAATACTTTCATTTTCATTAAAGAAAATAAACGAGTTGTTATTTCTTTTGTTTCGAAATGTAAACCGTTCATTCGGTTTAATGGCATTATCTGACTTACCGTTGTCGTTGAAAAAGTCTCGAACAAAAAGAGGTACACGAGGTATCGTCCATTGTACAAGAGCGAGACTGGTGGATACGAGATAGTCTCACGGAGAAACGGAGCGACGAGGGAAGGTTGGGTTAACGAGAGCCGTAGACCTGCCTAAGCCCTCGCACTCACCAGCCCTGAACTTGTCCCCAACCAGTGAGAATCCATCATCATCATCATCATCATCATCATCATCATCACCCCTCAAGTCACACAACGAGAGATGGCTGCATCTGCACACAGACAAACATTCCAACATAACACCCCTTGTTTCGTTTCTTTTTATTTTTTGATCTTTGAGCTGTTTTTTTTTTTTTGTTTGCTTTTCTTTTGTCTCTTGTGCTTCATCGGCAGAGAGCTCTTGTCTCATCTCGTCATCTTGGACAAATTTTGTTTGTAACTTCGATTGGTTTGATTCTTGCCAACCCCGATTAAGTGGAGAATTATTATTCTGGCTCTTTGCGCTGCGTGTGGATTAAGCGTGAGGAGAATAACTATCCGTGTACGGTGAAACTTTAATTCGACTTTTTTTTCCTTAAATTGTTGAATCATTTCTTTAGCATGTCTCTCACTTGGCTTAATATATAAATATATACATATGTGTATACATGTATATATATATAAAAAGATACAGATATGTATTGAATTCTATATCTCATAATGAATTCTGTATCTCCGGCGTTTCTAGTATATCAAAAACAGATCGATATGTAATGTGAATTACGATAAAACGTCAGCTCCGTTCTTTCTTTTTTTTTTCATATTATTTCCCATTCTCCGAGACGAAATATTTAATAAATTGCAATTTTTTTGTCCGATTTGATTTGCTGAGGTCTGATTTGGCGAGACGGTAGCAGTGGTCGATTGAATGTTTGTCTGTGAGTGCACTGGTAGCCCTTGCAATGGCACATTTGTGGTGAGCATATATATATGAATATATATACATACATATACATATAATATGCACATTCAACATATATCGTTGCTGATGTAATCGTTTGAAAATATTCGACCGAACGTTTACGTTCGTAATGATACGTGTATATTTCTCCATAAACAGACCAAAATCAATGAATATGAATAAATATACACGTCCAAATAAAAAGCCCACATATATGTATACGTATATATGCATTGGTTCTCGTCTACGTCGTGCTCTACTCGTTTCATATATATTCTTATATATATCTCGTTTCGTATCATTTTTTTTTTTCGTTTTTTTTTTTTTTTTTTTTTTTTTCATTCTACTTCGTTTCGTGGTCGATGGTTGGTGGGTGGAGGGTCCGGCAGATCTACGGCGTATGTGTGACGTATGTGGATAAAATATATATATCAATAATATATTTACGAAGATATATTTATGTATATTGTGATTTTGTAGTTGCCTCGTTAAGCGAGCTACGTTCTGGAGATGTTGTTGCTGTTGTTGTTGTTGTTGTTGTTGTTGTTGTTGATGTTGTTGCTGTTGTTATATTGTTTCCGGTGATGATGTTGCCGATGTAGTATTCGTTTGAAATCGTTGCTTTTCTCACATTGTTCGTTCACTTTGTCTTTTCAACGGGATCAGTAACAATAATCATCATAACAACAGTTATAATGATAATAATAAAAATTATAATAATAATAATGAGCGAGCTGGGGCAATGAAAAAAGAAATAGATGGAAATTGGCACGAGTGAATAGCGAAATGTAGGAAATTTCACGGGCACCACGGAAACGGGCTTTTCGAATGATTATTCGATTAATTGCGCCCATGGGAATGCCCAGCGCGTCCCAGGACGCGTTATTACATACGCGGACGAAAACTCGCGAGCACACAGCTCCCCATCCAGACACAAACACGCACATGAATGGGAAAGTGGTTGCTGGATACTTGGGACTTGCACCTCTTTCGTCAGCTATTCATACACACATGTATAGAAAATGTATATATGTATTAATGTTATGTATATAAAGGCCGTGTGACACGAACAGAGAAGAGATCCTGTTGCAGCTTCGAAAGTGGTGAGCCTTCATGCAAAAATGTGCAAATCGAGTATACTCATATTTATCAGTTTTTGTGCATGTGTGGAACTTTGCACGTGTATTTATTGGTGTATGTATATTATGTAAATAAATATAAGAGCAGCAGGAACTGTGCGTAATGAGATTGTGCACCCTGATGAAAGATTTTAACGCGTGCTAACGAAAAAAAAAAGCACGTACACGCGGACAGAGACATTTACACACGCTGGAAACGTTATAACAAGGCGAATTTTGCAACCGTTCTATCTATGCTCGCACTTTCGAGCTCTTCAAGCACAAACAATAAAACGAAAGGGAAAAAAAGTAAGTAAAACGAAATGATGGAGCAACGAAAAGGGCGCGGTAACACGAAAAAATATTTAGTCTATCGTCGAGAGAAATGATCTCTCGAGTCTTTATCTGCGTTATCACGATTCTTGTGTAATCGACGTTCTAATGATCTTTCGTTGTCTTTGAAGTGAGTGTGAGATTCAGATACTCCATGTGCTTTATTGTGGCTATCAGTGTTGTGGTTGTTTTGTATATATATAATTGTTGCAGTCCTCATGCCTCTCGTGTTCCCTCTCCCACGTACTTTTTTGTTTTTCAGTCTCTTGCTCTCTCGTATATCAAGTCCATTCTTCTTTTTCATTCGCTTATCTTTATTTCAGTATGCGATCCCTCGGCCGTCAAATTTTTTTTTGTTTCTTTTTTTTTTTTTATCGGCGACGTCGCATGTCTTGTCTATATTTTTATGTCATGTTTGTTGTTGTGATTCGTCGAGATGTTTGCTCGTCGTGTCGATATTTAATATTCCGGATACTGCGGTCCGTTGGCTCGTGCCGTAATATGTTTTATGTTGGATCTTGTGTGCACAATGTTACACTGTGTATGTATTTCTCAGGTATGTATCGGTTGAAATATATACTCGTATATTAAGGCACTAGATTCACTACGCGGAAGACGGCACACTCGATCCTCTCATTCTCTCTCTCTCGCTCTCGTCGTTTCTGTGTCGTGTGGTTACTCCCAGCAAGTGTATCATGTGCTTCGAATATCGCCCCCCATACTGTATTCTCCTTCATGTATATATTCCACTATATGTACTGCATATTCAAACATATATAAGTTATTGTATGGGGTTGCATTCTCTCACGTAAGCATAAACGTATGGAGAGAGTCGCGAGAGAGAATACAAGAGGGACCATGTATATGAATAGCACAAAACGTATGAATGTTAGCCTAGAAATGAATGTACGCAAACAAAAATCTAAAAGTATTATCAACCTCGGCTCGGGAGTTCCTAAGGCAACGATGTTGAAGTTCGCATCGTTAACGAAAACTCATTATTTTCTTAAGCAGAGCGCCAAATTTTTGGAAAATATTTGTCAAAAATAGTGGGCCCGGATTTTTTGCCATTTGAAAAATGAATAAAATTCAAAAAAATGGAAATAGTGAATTAATTATCAAAATAAGGATTGAAAAATAAATTTATCGTTTTTTTCTAATGATGCAAACTTTAGTTTCATCCTGAGGTAGAAAACCTCGATTTTATTCAGAAACGAAATAATTCTACGCCTATGGTAGAATGCAAAATGGAAATGTCGTTAATTTTGTAAAAATTGAGAAAATTCAATCAAAGAATTTAGAGCATTTTCATCCAGCAATAAAAAAAAGTTTTTTTTCTTTTTTTTTTTCATTGCGTCGCTTTTGAATGCCAACAACGATGCAACAGGTTTAATTGAAAATTTCAATTCCCATTGGCATGAAAATAGCAAAAGGTGTGACAATATATTATTTTTGTAAATAAAATAAGCTCGAAATGCTTTCGGAGCTACGGGGAGTGTTTGACGGATACAATGGTTGAAAATAAAATAACGAGAAGCGTGTATGCGAGTTTGGACGAGCCTCTCGAGGGTGGAAAATCACGTCGTGTAATCTAGGTCACAAGTTCTCTATCCTATATCTTTATACTCACTCATATGTACATATATATACATATATTTATGAATGTATTTATGTAATAAATACTCGAGTACATTCATGACCATGACTATACTCGTATGTACTCGTGAATACCCTGGTTTTTAAGGAATCTACGACGTCATAATGTTTCTCGAAAAGTGGTGTTAACGGTGGAGCAAAGAGCTCGAAGGAATCTTAATTACATACGCAATTACTCACGAGCGTACTTGAGTTTAAGATGCCACGTGTGTCAAGTGTCAATGGTCTTTATAAATGTGGGGCTTGCTGAAAAATCGTGGTGAATGAATGAAAAGAAAACAAGATCGGATGGCTCGAACTTTACCACGATCCCAATGGATCTGGGACTTTAAGCCCGGAAGAAAAAAAAAAGTCATGCAACTAAGGGCTGAGAAAAATCCTATGATCAGTAAATTGTGCCAGGAAAACTCGATGAAAATGAATGGGAACCGTGTAACTGGGTCTCTTTCTTCTACGAGACGTCTTGATAATTGAATGAGACGCGCCAACTGCTGGAGCAAAAGTTGAAAACAAGAAGCAGCTTGTGTCTATATGTGTATCGTATACACAGTGAATAAGAGTCATGCAACATTGATACGAGTCTCTATTGACATTGGAGTAGATTATTGTGTAGCCCGGTAAGGAAAATGATGGAGAATAAAAGTTGAGAATGAATCTCGATGGGAAATAAGTGTCTCGGGTTCGTGAACTCAGAGAGGAATGATATTTACAAATCGTTTCGTTTGTGCTGGATAACTTTGGCATTGGGAAGGTAAAAATGTTACGAGATTCCTTGAGCCAAGTTAGTCTGGAAAGGTCGTTAAGAAAACAGCACGCACGCACTATTATTTCGATCTATCCTTTGCTCTATCTTTCTGCTCTCAAAGTGAAGCGAAAGTCAATACTTTGTGTATTCAAATGTACAGATCTGTTGAAAATTCCATGAGAAAAGCATTTTGCCAGGAAGTACCGAAATTCTCTAGGAGTTAAGTTTTGAAAGTGACGGTAGCGAGACTATTCCCTTGAGTTACGTATTCCGAGAGATTTTATCATCTCAACAATAAATCAGTATCAACAAGGAATAAAAATTATTTATTCAACGACGTGCTCTAAAATTTTTGGACCTCGGTGTATACGTGTTACGAAACTCTGCTCGGTCGACATTAATTGTTTGTTTAAGCATCGGAATATATACATTTATACATGTACACAGGGATACACATGAACGTTAGTTTAGTTTTACGTACTCTTCCCTCTCTGCCTCTCGTACGATGCGCCCTGGGAGTGAATCGTTAAATGGATTTTAACGAGATAACCCTAGAGGTTTGAACTCACGATCAGCCATAAATCAATCTCCCCTTAGTCTCTTTCGGCAATCTATAATGCAGTGACGGACAATCAAGACCGACCAAGTTGACATTCCACTCCTTTTAACCACTCAATATTCCGTGCCATATAATGCCGAACAAAAGGACTCGCAGCTGATACTAATTTTCCACGTTTCCCTCGCGTGCTTTACTTTCATTGCTCAATTCGTACGAGATACACATCGGACTGTTTGACTTGAATGCACCCTGCCAATTTTCGTATAAAAAGTTTTTAGGATTTTTCGTTATTGACGAAAAAAAAAGAAGAAAAGTCGTTAATGGAATTGAAATCCAATTTTTCTAATAATTGGGGAAAAAAAACAATGGGAAAATTGATAAAAGTAAGAGACGCGAATTGTGATTATTCTATTTCTGTGTGTGAGAGAAAAGACAAATTTTCGGCAGACTTTGGTGAACTTTGGGAAGATAAAAAAGTTGAAAAGTACGGAAAAGATTTTCACATTAAATTCCTTGACACGAATAAAGTAGATATCAATCGTGAAGGGATCAAGCAGCTCGGTTGACTCGACACAGAACGGCCTGTGTATATTGGATAATAGATTTTCCGGAATTTCGTAACAAGAATGCCTGCAGGCTGCGTCTCTTCATTCCGAGTACGCCTCCCGGGGTTAAACTTAAACTCTCGAATTTATAGTCCCGACCGTACACGAGGGATTGCGTGTTAAACGAGTATCGGGAGACAAAAAAAAAAGAGCGATTTTCCAGTTTATTGAATTTGCGGATAGAATTCGGAATGGACCAACGGAAAATCAAGTGAATTTCGACAGTTTCGATCGCTCTTTGTCCCTCCAAATAGATGAATTTGTCTTTTTTCTATTTTCCAAGTGAAAATCAAGAAAACATTGACCAAAATAAAATAAAACATTTTAATGAGTTTGTGTAGCACGGAGATTTAGAATTTTCCTTCGACGACGTAAATTTCTGCCAGAGAAGAGAAATCTCATTTAAAAAAGTATCGTATTAAGAAAAACTGCAAAATATTTTTCACCGATATAGAAATATCGCCATAAGTTAGTGTTTGGAGAGCAGCTGGTGTGAGAAAAGACGAGAGTTGGGCGATGAAACGCCATGAACGATAAAAATCGATGTATATAAAGGTGGAAGCGATCTCGACACGAGACATCAGGAGCTTTCAATTATCCGTCGTGACTAGAGAGCAAGAAAGTTTAAGCGAGGAAGAGGAGGCGCACGAGGAAGGTTTCAAAGTTCTCGAGTTCAGTTTTTCTCATTGGGTCTCGATATCGCGGGAGAGAAAGTCGTGGAAGGTTTCAGTCGCGTCTGTCTTATCTCAGAATTCCCTCTCTCTCTCTCACTCTCTTTCTCGGCTCTCTTTGCGGTTTCGCCGTTGGAGGAACACACGGTGAGATGAAGGAGGGCCTCGCTCAGCGTATATGCGGTTCAATTTCCTTCGCTCAATTTCCTTGACATTCTATTCATTCTCTATCTATACATTTACAATGGCAAAGTATCTGTATCAAGTCTAGGCGATATATCAAGCATGAAACACAAAGAGAAGATGGCAATCGTTATCAGTGCATGGGACGCTTGGTTTGAGGATATTCAGATCTTCCTTCAAGTTCAACGAAAAATCATCCATGAAATTCGCCCAAAGTAGAAACGAATTCTCGGAGTAAAATTTTAGATGCGAAAAAAAAAAAAAAAAAAAAAAAAAAAAGACAAAAAACAAGCGAAAACAAAACACCACTAACTAACCATCATTGTCAAACGTTGGCTCGATCGTTTTTGTTTTTTTTTCATATCGAAATTGGTGTTAACCACGTGGACGTGTGGAGCTTGATCGATGGGATATCATGGAGGAGACAAATTGGTGAAACGTAAATATTGTCAAATGTTTCAAAGGCTGGAAAATTTGTAGGTGGTTCTGTTTAATCTTGAATTGATGAAGAGTGTATAAAAACACGAGATACTTAACAACGAGGGCGTTGAAGGGGGGGGCAGAGGGCAGAGCAGAGAGAAAGAGTAATCGTCGAGGAGTCGAGAGTCGACAAAGATCCCCTCACGATTAACGAGCCGAGAGAGAACTGGGGAAAGAGAGCTCTGAGAGATCTTTCTTGCATCAGGGAGAAAAGAAAAATTGATGCTCCGGTAATAGTCGAATGTGAGAGGCAAAAAAAAAGCAGTCTCTCAAACTCTCGACGTAGGAGGCAAACGAAAAGTCTGGGGTTCGTTAAGATAGGTCAGTGCAGATCTCTTACAGAATACAAGCATTCCCCCCCCCCCCCCGCCCCTTCGCTCTTCACTCTCTGTCGTCTCGCGCACGTGAGAAAAATAAATTATCTCCTTGAGAAATGTGTTGACATGTCTTTTCGTTTTTTTTTTTTTTTTTTTTTTTTTTTTTTTTTTTTTTTTTTTTTTTTTTTTTTTTTTTTTTTTTTTTTTTTTTTTTTTTTTTTTTTTTTTTT